>CM040184.1:29317406-29544906 GCA_022606455.1 Callitettix versicolor | reverse complement strand
AGAACGAAGCAAGGAACAAAGTGTCCGACAGCGCCTGACTCATCAAGTAGAAATTGACTGTCGTGTGTAAACGTTGTTTCCTGGCTATGACGTAACAAATGAGCACGTTGCCGATGCTGCCCAAAAAGGAAAGGTTTATCATGAGTATAACCAGTGTCCGTTGGACTCGGAGTTCGCTGGCGGTGGCATTGCCGAAGAAGCTGGCAAATCTTACCGGGAACAAAGACCGGCCACTGTGTACAGTTTCGTAGTCGAAGATACCGGTGTAATCATCGCTCATCTCTGTAACTGAACAGTTCAGCAGAATTAGATTAAATTGTACGTTGCTAGATAACCTCAATAAGGTAAGTTAAATTAGCTGTTTTGGATGTGGACTTTTGTTTTTGGATTGTTCTAAAAGTGAAATAAGAAGATTTTTTATTACACATTTTATCAGCGAATTTCTACTTGAAAATGAACTGTTGGAGTTGTAATCATACAACTCCTCGAAACGAGCCCCGAACCTTCCTGATCATTTTTGAAGTGTCCTTTAATAATTATCAGTTGTGAGTGTGCGTGTGTTTCAACGAAAGAACTTGTACTCGCCTGTTACTATTTTATACTAGTTCCGTTTCCGTTTACCCAAATTCTTCTTGATTACTTGGATAAAAGTTCAAGATTCCTTTGACAAAAAAATGTTTGGTTCAAATTTGGACTTTTAGTGTGTGTGTGTGTGTGTGTTTTTGTGTTTGTGTGTGTGTGTTTTTTTGTGTTTTTGTGTTTGTGTGTGTGTTTTTTTGTTTTTGTGTTTGTGTGTGTGTGTGTTTTGTGTTTTTTTGTGTTTTGTGTGTGTGTGTGTGTGTGTGTGTGTGTGTGTGTGTGTGTGTGTGTGTAGTTCTTTATTGTGCAATTTGATTGAAAAAGGTGAACAAAAATCGATTTTTGATACATTTTAGCAATATGACGAGATACGTTTTTTTTCCCGGTGAAAAACCGTTAAGGTTATCATTGCCGATTGACAAGATACGTTTGACTGTTTCAAGACGTTATTATTATTCTTAATTCGGACATTTTCCATCATTTTGAATACGATCACAATAGACGGTGTCACTAAAATGTAGACCAATTTTCGTTCTTCCTAATTTAAAACATAACCTAAAAGAATCTAGCCTAGACGTTAACGACTACGTTAAAATACTAAACGTTAAGAACAAACGTTCAAGGCCGATACACAGAGTGCTCCAAAATAAAAATAGAAACACGATTTTGACGGAAGTAAGGTTTTTTTTCATATATGCAATGTAATTTGAAAATCTGAAATTGTTAATGCAAATTTAAACGTTGAATACGGTGATGGAAACAGATTATAAAAAAACAGTGAAGCATTGCATGACGTTTTGAGTTTATTATCGTGTTTTTAACGCAAAATAAAAACAATATTTTAAAATAAACGTTTATCATTCTCTTCAGACGCGGTTAAATATCATTTCTGCTTCAAACAAAGAATCACTATTTTATTAATTTATATTAATATTTCCATTATTATAAGACATTTTTTAACACAAATACCACAAATAATCACTTGTCACAAAGCGTATTCTCGTAGCAGGAACGTGAAGGTCCCAGGATCCATTATGGAAGAGAAACGCAATAAAGAGCTACACTTTTAGTAAGAGTAGATTAGATTAGATTATTCAAAACATAGAAATAATTTTTAAATTTATCTTGTGGCTTAATCGAAAACATGATTACTTGAATTAGAGATGTATTGATTTGCGAATAACCAATTAACTCAAAGGAAAAGGTTTTTTATCTGTAGAACATGTAAAGTTAATTATTATTAGAGATAGTATTGTTTTACCGAAAAACATTCATATTCTTTACGAGCGAATTTCGATTGAAAAACGAGCAGTTGAAGCAGTTTTCCCACCGAGTTTATTTTCAAAATCTGCAAGTCATGGATTTTAACAGATTTACACTACCAGGTCATGTACATGAATGTGATTCCTACAAAAATGTATATCCCAAGGCATGTGCATTAAACAAAAACATATCATTTTTTATTTTTGAAAATCAGTGTATACAAATAAAACACTTTTCGTACTAAGCTCAATACATTTAGGCCAAGTGGCCAGCAAATGCGGAGCGGAGCTGTGCTGAGCTGACCAAGCGGAGCGGAGTGAAGATGGAAAGGTAACCGGAAGTGGCATTCAGTAAGTTTAAAGAACGTGTTTATATCTCTTAAATGTAAATATTTAGGTATTGTAATGAAATTCCAGAACTATGACGTTCTTCAAAAACGAACCTAGACAGAACCGAAGCTACGCAGAACGGAGCCGAGCTGACTCCGGTCAGCTGCGTTTTGCTTTCAGTGGCCGAACTTACATTAAAAAAAGAAGTTAGGTTTTCAATGCCTAGTCTGCTCCGCATTTGGTGGCAACCCTGTCTTATTGTTGTACCTGGTTTGATAAGGTCATGTACTACTAGATCATTGGTCCCTAATAAAGGTAGTTTTAGTACCATAAGTCACCGTTAGATTCTGCATGAGTTTTTTTAGTGTTTAAAGTAGAAATGTCAGTATCAATATTGAACCTAGCTTGGAAGAATAAATTGTTGTTTGAGGTTATGTAACATTTTTCTTGTGCAACATGGAAAATTCTCTATGTATAGCTTTTAATTATGTTGGTTTTGGGGAAATATTTTCTGAACAGAACTATTTTTTTTTAATTTAAAAAACTTGTATTTTCAATATCTTTTTTAGAAAACAAATTTCTAAAATTCTCAGAATCAAATTTTGTAATCGTGTGAACTATTTTGATATTTCTCTCCAGTATGTGTAAAGAACCCCACCACTCTCGAAAGAAGTACTTTATAAAATTTCGATTCGGTATCTTTGCGACAAAACAACGATTAGTCACGTTAAGTTCTAAAAATTGATTCATTACAATTTTCTTAAACTTATTTCTGTTATGAAGATTTTATCAAAATCAAATGAACCAAAATCTGTTTTTTTTGTAGGCAGCTAGATTTTTACTGAAAATTGAAAATGTTTCCAGCATGCTCATGCTTATTTTACTTAGTTGTTTTCAGTAGTTTATGCTTTTTCCAAGTATTACTCCATGAAACCAAATGTTGACCTAAGTGAGGATTTGTTTTGATGTTAGAAAGAGACGGCAATATGCAGTGCATTAAGGATGTCAGCACATTTGCAACATCATTATACATTGCACTATTAACATAACTTCCGATTACTTACTGCTATTTGTAAGTAAATTGAAACACCAAAAAGTAAATTGAAACCCAAAATGAAACACCAAAACGTATGGGTCGCTATAATTTCGAAAAATCAATGAACATGTGTAAGTTAGGCCTTATTAATCAATATTAGCTTGCAAAATTTTGCATTTATATGAGCCCAATTCGTTCAGTGTAGAAAATTTTAATGAAGATGTTGGACGGATTTTTTTACAAAACGAACAATTAGCAAAATCAACTTCGTGTCAAGTTCGTATCAAATCGGGGGGAAAAAATTTATTTACCTTTAAAAATTCACATTGAAAATAGAAAACGATCCCAGACCGTGCTAGATTGATTATTAAATTTTCAGTGGAATTTCAAAATTGAAAATATTTTTTTAGCAGTTTTTGACATTGATTACAATTGTGAAAAGGATTTTCAAAGAAGTATGGCATAAAAAGTAAGGTACTTTGAAATTTAAAATGGCAGCCGTATTGAAACTGTTGAATAGATTTTACTGGGTGCATTTAAAACCGGTGTGCATCTCTTTCTAGAAGAAAAATTGTTCCGACATTCCTTCAAAATCATATCTGACCTTTTCAAGATTGTTCTCGCTCTAAGTCTGAAGTCGAACTGACAAAAACTTTCACCTGCCAGCTCCTTATATAAACTCCGTATCGCGCAAACAGGAAGTGGGCTGGCTTTTGCTGACGTAGGTCGACCAGTTATTAACGCACATTAGCCTGGCTGAATAAATTTACAAAGGATATAAGAAGATTACAGCCAGTAATCTTAAGGTATTTTAATATATATATATATATATATATATATATATATATATATATATATATATATATATTAAAAATACCTTAAAGAGCTAGAGGTCCGGATCAGCTTTCATTTAAGTTCCCAGTTGTGGTCTTACCTTGATGGCTGCTTCAATAACTTTTTTTCTAGTGAAAATTCGTTAAACATATTTTTCTTTGTTAGTTAAATAAAACTGACCATCACACTTTCAAAAAACCTTTTACAAAATAGTCCCAAAATGAAACACCAAAACGTATGGGTCGCTATAATTTCGAAAAATCAATGAACATGTGTAAGTTAGGCCTTATTAATCAATATTAGCTTGCAAAATTTTGCATTTATATGAGCCCAATTCGTTCAGTGTAGAAAATTTTAATGAAGATATTTACAAATTGAAACTAGCCTAAGCCTAGGCTATATAGAAAAGTCGAAAATAAAGCCAAACACATTCGGTAATTTTGATTTACTTGTGAAAAGTAAAGTTCTTTCATTAAATTTGATACATTTAATTGTATTATGAAACAGAAACGATGTACAAAAATTAATAAAATCTATTGAAAATCTATCTATGATAAGTAATAATGTTTTTTCCCGATTTTTTCCGTAACTCCTAAGCCAGATGTGGGGAATGATTATTAAATAAAAGTTTGAATGACATTTTAAAACAATTATTGTTTGCTTTCAATTTAAATTTTATTTTATACAGAATTTCTGTGTTTACAATGAAAGGATTTTTACAGTGTTTGTAAACATCAATTGTGTAATACAAGCAACCAATAACTGTTGTTACTTTACGCCAGTTAGTCTAATATGTAGGCGTGCGATAGACGTAATCATTTAATGTAAACGTAGTAGAAAGATAACCCTTATGAGGGTTTATTGAGCACTAGCTTTTGGTGACATCTTGCGGCAGAGTGTTCAACTACAGTTAAATACACAATAGTACCGTCTATTTTCTCAAACGTCTTCCCTGCTGTCGTTGCAGCTTCACAGCGGCAGATAGTCCAATTATTTTGATTTTAGCCGCTAATATCGAGCACACTTTTTATAAGGGTAGCTGTACTCCTAGTAAGTTCATATTCAATTATGTAACGCAAGAAAACAACAATGGTTGTAGGCTAACTAGTCGAACCTGTGTAAAAGAATTTTAGTGAACTGAATCATTTGGTTACCTAAAGATGTTCTGAATAACAGAAACGTTTGTTTCGCAAGTGTTACTTTGCATCAGTTTCTTTAAACACTCTCTTGTTTACAAGTGTTACTTTGCATCAATTTCTTTAAACATTCTCTTGTTTACAAGTGTTATTTTGTATCAATTTCTTTAAACACTCTCTTGTTTGCAAGTGTTACTTTGCATCAATTTCTTTAAACATTCTCTTGTTTACAAGTGTTACTTTGCATCAATTTCTTTAAACACTCTCTTGTTTGCGAGTGTTACTTTGCATCATTTTCTTTAAACACTCTCTTGTTTGCGAGTGTTACTTTGCATCATTTTCTTTAAACACTCTCTTGTTTGCGAGTGTTACTTTGCATCATTTTCTTTAAACACTCTCTTGTTTGCGAGTATTACTTTGCATCATTTTCTTTAAAAAACTCTCTTGTTTGCGAGTGTTACTTTGCATCAATTTCTTTAAACACTCTCTTGTTTGCAAGTGTTACTTTGCATCATTTTCTTTAAACACTCTCTTGTTTGCGAGTGTTACTTTGCATCATTTTCTTTAAACACTCTCTTGTTTGCGAGTGTTACTTTGCATCATTTTCTTTAAACACTCTCTTGTTTGCGAGTGTTACTTTGCATCAATTTCTTTAAACACTCTCTTGTTTGCAAGTGTTACTTTGCATCATTTTCTTTAAACACTCTCTTGTTTGCGAGTGTTACTTTGCATACTTTTCTTTAAACACTCTCTTGTTTGCGAGTGTTACTTTGCATCATTTTCTTTAAACACTCTCTTGTTTGCGAGTGTTACTTTGCATCAATTTCTTTAAACACTCTCTTGTTTGCAAGTGTTACTTTGCATCATTTTCTTTAAACACTCTCTTGTTTGAAAGTGTTACTTTGCATCATTTTCTTTAAACACTCTCTTGTTTGAGAGTGTTACTTTGCATCATTTTCTTTAAACACTCTCTTGTTTGCGAGTGTTACTTTGCATCATTTTCTTTAAACACTATCTTGTTTGCGAGTGTTACTTTGCATCATTTTCTTTAAACACTCTCTTGTTTGCGAGTGTTACTTTGCATCATTTTCTTTAAACACTCTCTTGTTTGCGAGTGTTACTTTGCATCATTTTCTTTAAACACTCTCTTGTTTGCGAGTGTTACTTTGCATCATTTTCTTTAAACACTCTCTTGTTTGCGAGTGTTACTTTGCATCAATTTCTTTAAACACTCTCTTGTTTGCAAGTGTTACTTTGCATCATTTTCTTTAAACACTCTCTTGTTTGCGAGTGTTACTTTGCATACTTTTCTTTAAACACTCTCTTGTTTGCGAGTGTTACTTTGCATCAATTTCTTTAAACACTCTCTTGTTTGAAAGTGTTACTTTGCATCATTTTCTTTAAACACTCTCTTGTTTGCGAGTGTTACTTTGCATACTTTTCTTTAAACACTCTCTTGTTTGCGAGTGTTACTTTGCATCATTTTCTTTAAACACTCTCTTGTTTGCGAGTGTTACTTTGCATCATTTTCTTTAAACACTCTCTTGTTTGCGAGTGTTACTTTGCATCATTTTCTTTAAACACTCTCTTGTTTGAGAGTGTTACTTTGCATCATTTTCTTTAAACACTCTCTTGTTTGCGAGTGTTACTTTGCATCATTTTCTTTAAACACTCTCTTGTTTGCGAATGTTACTTTGCATCATTTTCTTTAAACACTCTCTTGTTTGCGAGTGTTACTTTGCATCATTGTCTTTAAACACTCTCTTGTTTGCGAGTGTTACTTTGCATCATTTTCTTTAAACACTCTCTTGTTTGCGAGTGTTACTTTGCATCATTTTCTTTAAACACTCTCTTGTTTGAAAGTGTTACTTTGCATCATTTTCTTTAAACACTCTCTTGTTTGCGAGTGTTACTTTGCATACTTTTCTTTAAACACTCTCTTGTTTGCGAGTGTTACTTTGCATCATTTTCTTTAAACACTCTCTTGTTTGCGAGTGTTACTTTGCATCATTTTCTTTAAACACTCTCTTGTTTGCAAGTGTTACTTTGCATCATTTTCTTTAAACACTCTCTTGTTTGCGAGTGTTACTTTGCATCATTTTCTTTAAACACTCTCTTGTTTGCGAGTGTTACTTTGCATACTTTTCTTTAAACACTCTCTTGTTTGCGAGTGTTACTTTGCATCAATTTCTTTAAACACTCTCTTGTTTGCAAGTGTTACTTTGCATCATTTTCTTTAAACACTCTCTTGTTTGCGAGTGTTACTTTGCATACTTTTCTTTAAACACTCTCTTGTTTGCGAGTGTTACTTTGCATCATTTTCTTTAAACACTCTCTAGTTTGCGAATGTTACTTTGCATCATTTTCTTTAAACACTCTCTTGTTTGCGAGTGTTACTCTGCATCATTTTCTTTAATCACTCTCTTGTTTGCGAGTGTTACTTTGCATCATTTTCTTTAAACACTCTCTTGTTTGCGAGTGTTACTTTGCATACTTTTCTTTAAACACTCTCTTGTTTGCGAGTGTTACTTTGCATCATTTTCTTTAAACACTCTCTTGTTTGCTAGTGTTACTTTGCATCATTTTCTTTAAACACTCTCTTGTTTGCGAGTGTTACTTTGCATACTTTTCTTTAAACACTCTCTTGTTTGCGAGTGTTACTTTGCATCATTTTCTTTAAACACTCTCTTGTTTGCGAGTGTTACTTTGCATACTTTTCTTTAAACGCTCTCTTGTTTGCGAGTGTTACTTTGCATCATTTTCTTTAAACACTCTCTTGTTTGCGAGTGTTACTTTGCATACTTTTCTTTAAACACTATCTTGTTTGCGAGTGTTACTTTGCATCATTTTCTTTAAACACTCTCTTGTTTGCGAGTGTTACTTTGCATACTTTTCTTTAAACACTCTCTTGTTTGCGAGTGTTACTTTGCATCATTTTCTTTAAACACTCTCTTGTTTGCGAGTGTTACTTTGCATACTTTTCTTTAAACACTCTCTTGTTTGCGAGTGTTACTTTGCATCATTTTCTTTAAACACTCTCTTGTTTGCGAGTGTTACTTTGCATCATTTTCTTTAAACACTCTCTTGTTTGAAAGTGTTACTTTGCATCATTTTCTTTAAACACTCTCTTGTTTGAGAGTGTTACTTTGCATCATTTTCTTTAAACACTCTCTTGTTTGCGAGTGTTACTTTGCATCATTTTCTTTAAACACTATCTTGTTTGCGAGTGTTACTTTGCATCATTTTCTTTAAACACTCTCTTGTTTGCGAGTGTTACTTTGCATCATTTTCTTTAAACACTCTCTTGTTTGCGAGTGTTACTTTGCATCAATTTCTTTAAACACTATCTTGTTTGCAAGTGTTACTTTGCATCATTTTCTTTAAACACTCTCTTGTTTGCGAGTGTTACTTTGCATCATTTTCTTTAAACACTCTCTTGTTTGCGAGTGTTACTTTGCATACTTTTCTTTAAACACTCTCTTGTTTGCGAGTGTTACTTTGCATCATTTTCTTTAAACACTCTCTTGTTTGCGAGTGTTACTTTGCATACTTTTCTTTAAACACTATCTTGTTTGCAGTGTTACTTTGCATCATTTTCTTTAAACACTCTCTTGTTTGCGAGTGTTACTTTGCATACTTTTCTTTAAACACTCTCTTGTTTGCGAGTGTTACTTTGCATCATTTTCTTTAAACACTCTCTTGTTTGCGAGTGTTACTTTGCATCATTTTCTTTAAACACTCTCTTGTTTGAAAGTGTTACTTTGCATCATTTTCTTTAAACACTCTCTTGTTTGAGAGTGTTACTTTGCATCATTTTCTTTAAACACTCTCTTGTTTGCGAGTGTTACTTTGCATCATTTTCTTTAAACACTCTCTTGTTTGCGAGTGTTACTTTGCATCATTTTCTTTAAACACTCTCTTGTTTGCGAGTATTACTTTGCATCATTTTCTTTAAACACTCTCTTGTTTGCGAGTGTTACTTTGCATCAATTTCTTTAAACACTCTCTTGTTTGCAAGTGTTACTTTGCATCATTTTCTTTAAACACTCTCTTGTTTGCGAGTGTTACTTTGCATCATTTTCTTTAAACACTCTCTTGTTTGCGAGTGTTACTTTGCATCAATTTCTTTAAACACTCTCTTGTTTGCAAGTGTTACTTTGCATCATTTTCTTTAAACACTCTCTTGTTTGCGAGTGTTACTTTGCATACTTTTCTTTAAACACTCTCTTGTTTGCGAGTGTTACTTTGCATCATTTTCTTTAAACACTCTCTTGTTTGCGAGTGTTACTTTGCATCAATTTCTTTAAACACTCTCTTGTTTGCAAGTGTTACTTTGCATCAATTTCTTTAAACACTCTCTTGTTTACAAGTGTTACTTTGCATCATTTTCTTTAAACACTCTCTTGTTTGCAAGTGTTACTTTGCATCATTTTCTTTAAACACTCTCTTGTTTGCAAGTGTTACTTTGCATCATTTTCTTTAAACACTATCTTGTTTACAAGCTTGACAACCAGAACAACTAAGTGCATTCTGTAAAACAAAAATATATTTTAAAACTTTTATTTTTACGTATGTAAAACTACATTTCATTTCTAATGAAAAGCTCACTGGAATCTACGCTTTAAAAATCAAATCTACAATAAAATTATTTATAACTTTTAACATCTAAGTTAAACAGTGAATCTGTGTTACGTAAAAAACATTTCTCAAAAATTAAGAGCCATCGTTTAAAATCAGCTGTTTTTACTTACATAAAATAACCTGTGAAAACTACTTTCGTAAAACCTTTGATGTTTTCAAAGTTACTATTAAATATAATCTACAAGGCGAATTTTAAATGAATTTCGTACATTTATTTAAAAATCCCTGCAACTGATGAACTCTATAGATTAGTCAATAAAACAGTCATCTTATGTCCACCAAGTTCAAATAGACTTTTTCAAATATTATTGTACACTTAATATACGTGATTTCAACTACATTTTTACACTAAATAAACAGTATTAAAAATCATTACTATTCTTAAGGATTTCATTCGTTTTTTAAAAAGTATATGTAGATTAAATGACTTTTGAAAACGATTTACTGGTTTCGTTCAACTTGAAAAAAATCTTTTTTTACCGTAAGCTTTCAATCAAGATGGCGGCCGAATATATCAAAATGAGTATTAATGACATGTAGACCTATTGATTCTATATAGTTTGAAACGATTGCTTTTGAAATGTAAAACACTACTATTGGCTATGTTTTAAAACATTATATTCTAATGGAACTTTAACTGATATATAGCTTTTGATTCGTATATAGATGTCAAAGGATTTCCAAAAACCATAAACATTGAAATTAACTCGCAAACGAATATTTCAATGACTAAATATGAAATTACACAGAAAAAATCATTCTAATGACAGCTGACAGAATGTCTTTCCGCTCGTCGTTTTCAAAGTGAAATAATACAGCTTTTACCTTTCGTGTCACTATGAAACATTTAAAAATCTGAATAAATTAAAAACTTTATTCAAAACGCGATAAAACACCAAAAACAATAAATTCATTTTTATTAATTTAATCAAAGGAACAGTAAGAAAGAAACACTAGGTAATAAATATGTTGAAATTGTAAGCATTTTTTTTTAACAACCACTTAAACAATATTTTAAAGATTCTAATGTGTGCCGATATGGTTATCATGGGTTCTGTTACTAAAATGGCCTTTCCAATACCTCATGTTCCAATGAAGAAAGAAAAAACTGAAGTGTTATTTGAAAGGTCCGATTTTTACTTCATATGTTTTACTACTGAGTTTTACAATCTACCTATTTCATGAGGCCGACTCTCTAACAATAAAATATGGAAACATGTGGCCAGTTAGTATGATACAATCAGCTGAGTATATACATAAAAACAACTAAACCAAAAACGTCCTGTATATTTTCAAAAAAGCTGTTGCTTTTCAGGGTGTTTCCTTTCAATTCAAAATGTCCTTTCGATTGTTCCATCCAGAGTTTTTATAGTTCTTGATTGCATTGCGGGTGGAAACGAGGCGTTTTTGGTTGTTTTATTACGTGAGTTAATGTGTAAAAAATTCACGTTTTCTTTATTATAAAATTTGCATTCTTATAACAGTATAAAATTTAATTACTTTTTCTATTGGTTTTATGTATATTGTTTCATTGTACTTTTGTATTTTTTGTTTATTTTGAATTGTAAATTTATATTTTTTTTGTTTAATTGAACTTACGACGACCTAGCTTCTCCTCTATAAATAAGATAAACAAAAATATTTTCATGCAATTTTGTACAACCTGTTTTAGTGAAACATCTAATTTTTGTCAAATGGGAACAATACTAATGGATTTATTGACTTAAAAATACTCAACTTTTGGGTTGATTCCATAAGCCCAAACAAATCAAGTCAGACATATCAGTATTTTAAAATTTGCAATTAAAATGTCATTAATAATGATTTTTTTTATTTATAAAAAAAATGTGTAATACACTTAATCGACTCTTTAAGGAATAGTTGTGGGAAATCAGCTGTTTGGGTAAGCATTGCTTGCCTCCACAACCGGATATGTATTAAGAATGGCTTTATTTAAAGAGTATATTGCGCACGCGCAAATACACACACACACACACACACACACACACACACACACACACACACACACACACACACACACACACACACACTTAATTACTGTGGGTTAAAATGTAACAGTTTACCTTGAATGCTAGCCTGAATTTTATACATAGTAAGCCGTACAGTATTGGATTTACAACGGTTGATAGAACAGTAAGTGAAAAGAAAACGAAAGGAAAATATTTTAAACAAACGGAGTCGAATATATTAAACGTGTATAAGTGCTCTATGAGAGCAATCGGCGACCAACAGAGCAGCTGTTCAAGTATGAGGACAACTGCAACAAAATAATCACAAATACAATTTGACACAAACTTCTTTGCATTAATTGATGGGCCACAGTGAAGAACAATCATAGTCTTGCACACCACAATTTTCAGAATTAAGTTTTTTAAGTTTCAAGTCGATTAAAAAACTTAAAAATTGGTATAAACATATCTTTCTTAAACTTTGTACATTTTAAAACAGCATTCATTAGGCCCTACATATTCAGAAATAAAAAACAACAATTAACAGATGAAACATGAACAGTTAAATTCAAAACAAAAACATGTGAGGACTTGAGAGTTTTTGCCAGTTATGAAGCATCATCAATTGGTATGTTGTCTGGATGCTCAATGTCATCTTCGCCTCCTTCGTCCAAACCAAGGGCAGGAACCAGTAAATCGTATAATGCTTGAGAATCGGCACTGGTCAAGAACTGTTTTAAATGGTCAAGATCATTTCATTTTGCTGGTTTAATGGGCAGTTTTCCATTGAAAATTTCTTTCAGTACGTTCGGGTCATTTTGCTTGTTAGACTTTCTTAATTTCTTGTTTTCTGTGCCTTTATTCCTAACAAAAAAAGCTTTCAAATATCTACCCAGGTAGTTTGACTTGTAAAACATGAATCTTGCCTGCTTTTGGTCAACCATTAAAATACTAATTGGTCGTGTAGGCATAGGGCACTTTTACCATAAAGCCCGTATGGTCTGTCCAAGTTTCAATTTTCATGTCTGTTGCACAATTGATGGCAGTGAAAGGTGATGGTTTAAATTTGCTCTTTTTGATGACGTCCCTCCAGTCATTGGGTATCTCAGTGTAAGATTTGGCATTGATAAGAGACTCATATCCTTGTCCCCCTCCATATAAGAGTGGCCTCTTAAAAGGAAAACTACTTTTACGGTTGCAAATTGTTTCAGTGTATTAACTGTATAATGCAGGAAGCGCATAACTGTGAAATTCTTGTTCTGCCCGAACACGAGTAACAGAAAAGAATGATGTGTTTATTGTTGGGCTAAGAATGTTTGCAAAGAAGTGTTTAAGCACCGAACAAATGTTATCTGCCCTCTTCTGATGGACACTTTCATCATACGTTAAAATACTGAGGTTGAGTGTGACAATACTGTATATTAAAAGAAATTAAATTAACTTTTTACGATAGTATACGTCAGATGTGGTTGTGTTAAAGAGTAGACAGATTTCTTTCAAAATCAACAGTAATTGCCTCAATTTCTTCATGTTTTTCACATTGTTATGTATACGCGTCACTTTCTCATGGTCTGTTTCACTAAAATCACTCAAGATAATTCACCTATATTGTTTAAACAGGTTACGTTATACAAATGAGGTTATGTTTTTTATACACGTTATTTCAACTAACGAAAAAACAAAGCAAACACTGCTGACATTCGGATGTGGGTGAAGGTGAGCTAATAGGACCTTGATCTGTCTTGCCCGGTGGCGTGTGGACTGTGATCATTCTTCCCCTTTAGCCCCAATTGTTTTAACACAGTGACTATGATTTTTCTTGCTTGAATGATATCATAATTATATACAGTCTACAATATGCTACCAGTTCCCACTGTAATCTCAATTTGGCAGAAAAATGGACTATGATCGTTTTTCCCCGTGGCCCTTCAATTTATATTAGCTAAACGATCTGCTTCAGACGCTATTGAAAAAAGTAGATCGGTGAAATTTTTAAATATATTTCACTTAAATTTTGATAATATTTGAGATGGCTTCAGTGTAACAAATTGGTTATTTAAACACATTTCAATTTATTGTTTCAGGAGCAAGTAGTAAAACAACATATTAAACTGAACATTAAATTAGATGAATTAATGCAGTCGAATTTTAGATTTTTTTCGATAGCATTTGAAACAGATATTTTTTGGAAATATAAATACCAAACCGTTTTTTTATCTGAAAGAAATTTGATATAAATCGTTACATCCTATTTTGAGAAAATTTAATTTTTAACAGTTTCGTAACAAATTATAGTATAGAAAAACATGGTGAAAAATTAGTCAATTTTGCAGCTGTGTGTACAGACATACTGGTATACAGACGGATAAATACCAAAGAAAATCGTCTTTTTTTACCCAGAGGTTGTGAAGCAGGATTGATCTATCGAAATTTCAAAATCCATGTTTTCGTTATCCCTATAATTACTTCTCACTCCATATAGCCTGTTTACCTTGTGGTGGGTGCAGACTAGCTGCACTTATTGAGAGGGTTTAGACGTCCCTCGCGGTACCCGAGTCTAACACACTTACACTTACAACACTACGTTTACGACTTTAACACTTTACACTCACACTTACATTTAGGGAGGCGATAATAGCCTCGATGTGCTTTTCGCCTTAAAATAAAATCTGTCTAAAACAATAACGTTGAAAATAATAAACAGTAGCTTTCTTGCACAAATGTTTAACTTAAGACTAGGTACGTAAATAAAAGTTTTTACAACAAAATTTAAAATAATAATAATCCCAAATAACGTTTACCAGATATATCCAGCCCTTTTATTTTCGACTTGTTCGCCGTTTTCGTGTAATCTTTCGTGCGAAACAGTTTGAACAATTGCGACGATTTCCAGATTTCGAAAACAATTAAAACATACAGTACGGCGATAAACGAAAGCGGAGCTGTGCTGATAATTGGTAATTCGATTTTGAAGAACGTATCGTACCAGGCGGTTTGATAGACATCGGCAAAAATTACCTGGAAACAGATATAATTATGGAATAAAAATAAAATTGTAGTAACACGAAAATGTTTGGCTTAGGCTGTGAAATTAATTTTGAGAAATTAATAACGTCACGTAAATATTTCTCTAAAGATAAATGTAAAAACCTACCGTTGAAAACATATTTATAGAACTGTAAAATAAAACGTTATGATATTTTTTTTAAATTTTCGAATGAGTGGCTATTTAAAACTCAGTGATTTTGCTCTTAGTGAGTTTTAATTGTACTCAATGAATCCGGCGAATATAATTCACAGGTAATTTAATTAAAAATAATAATCAATAACAATTATAATTTGTATAGGAATTAACAAATATCAATAGTTTCATAAATTGTTTAATAGGTAACAAAATTTGTATTTATGTATCATTCCTTAACACTTATTTATAAAATAGCCTAAGTAAAACTTCAGTTCTTATCGTTAATAAAAAAAGTAATTAAGAACACACAGTCAGAAAATACTTAAGACAACGTTCCGTGAGGTTTTCAAATATACTTTTTCAGGTCTTCCGAGGTTTTCTTTGAAAAACGGCAATATGATAGTTTTATTTCAAATATAAAGTAAGTTTTATCACTCACATGCATCCCAAGGATCAGAAACCTTGAGAAATCACTATAAACATTAAATTTTGGTAATAATTTATACATGTTCGTGACCGAAAAAAAATTAGTTTCAAAAATTCAAAAATGGTGGTCATTAAGACTCCTAAAAATGTATTACTATTTAAAAACGTTTCACTATTGTAATAAGGAAAACGTAAAATTTCATAGACAGAAATTTTTGTGAACAATTGTACTTACATGGATTGCGGAAATAAACAGTGAAAATATCCACAACGGAATAATCATCTGTAATGTTTGACTCAATGTTTTCACGCTGCAGTTAAATGGTCGGCATATTGCGATGTAGCGGTCGAAAGCCATTGTCATTTTAACGAAAATAGAGGCACGATATGCAGCATAGTGAATCAGCTTAAATATGGAAGAAACAATAACAAAAGCCGTGTGACGACCGAATCTATAAAGCAGATACAAAAACAATGTTTTAACAATGACATCAAGATATGTTGGTAGCTTTTTGACCTTGAACTTTGTACAAAAAACTCCTTTCATTGAATGATTGTCAACAAAAAACCAATAGCCTCCAGTGCAAAAAGAGTTGCACATACACTTAATATGTGGATTTAATCTTTAACCCAAAAAATTAATTAACAATAAATGAATATTAAAAGTAACATGTCATTCAACTGTTTCGAAGATTTCTAAAAATCAGATAACATTGAATAGTGACTTAAACACGATATAATTTATTTGTAAAAAAATTCTTATTTTAAATAAATCTCAATAATTCTAAAAGGCATCTTAATCCACATATGTTATAAAAAGATATAATTTTCAGTTTGTTACTAGGGATTTTCTTGCATTTATACATTTTCATAGCACCTGAACCGAATAAAGGGGTTATTTCTCTTTTTGGAAATCTTGTGAAAATCTTTGGAATCAAAGCAAAATGGCAAGCTGCTACGATATTTTAAATTGACTAGATATTTTATTTGGCCGTTTCTCAGGAAATTGTTTTAGATAAAAGAATCTTTGGGCCTAAAAAATCTTAGAAAACAGAATGTTTCAAATAGTCTATTTGACTAAAATATACTCCATTAGATTAGAATAATTTTTTGAGGTTATGGAGTATGATGAGCTTTGACAACGCGATCAAAAGACTTATTGTGCAACAAAGCCTCTTGGATTCAAGTTCAGTAGACTGGAGCCTTTATTGTATTTTAATATTTCTCTGACTAGTGTATTGTCTTGGAGGTCCTCAGGATCCTGGTGGCTACTGACGTCATTTACCTTCGGCTGGCAAGAGTGACACAATCATATTATCTGACCTTCCTCCTTGCACAACCTACAAACAATTTCCTTGATACTGATCGCACCCTCATTCACAGTTCCTTGTAATAAAGTTTTAATAAAGTATAGAAATAATTTTATTTTGTTCAAAAAAAATTTTTTTTAATTATTTTTTTCAAAATGTAATTAGATACAAACTAATTAAATAGTAATGAACATTTCATAAATCATAAAAAATTAACACCTCTTAAACAATCTGATTTAATACAGTGAGATTTTTAAGAAGGTTAGAATTTATTTATTTTTGCCGCTATTTGGTTTCTAAAAATATCAGCCAGATGCAATTCTTACATACTATTTCCGGTATCGTCTTTAAAATGTATGTATAATTTCAAAATGATCAATGTAGGAATGAGAAAATAATGAAGGATCAAATGAGTAAACCTCTTCGTGGGACGCACTGTATATTGTACTAGCGTGCGTTTGTATAATACTAACAGTTTATCTATGATTAACTGAGAGGAGAAAAATATATCGAATATTGCATGTATTACATGGAATGTGAAGTGGTGTTAACTAAATTGTTTTTCGAGTTAATACCCACCTGGGTAGCGATAAACAGTAAATGGCAGTATACATGAATGATACAAGGAACATAGTATCGGACATAGATTGACTAAATAAATAAAAGTTTATCGTAGTACGCATGTTCATGTTGCACAATATGACGTAACAGATGAGAGCGTTTCCAAAACATCCAAAGAAGGACAAAAATATCAAGAAAATGGATCCAATTTGATGGAATCTAGAATCAGATTCATTGTTGTTGAAAAAAACTGCATATCTTGATGGAATCAATGATTGTGAATTTCGTATAACTTCGTACTGGAAAAAGGACGAATAATTTCCTTCCATCTGTAACAAAAATTGTGTTTATATTTTTTTTTACAGTGCATATTCATCAATAAAGTAAAATGAAATTACGAAAATGATTGTTGCAAAACCCCACTTGTTTACTTTTAGTTAATTAATTTCAGTTTTCAACATGAATTATGAAGAAAAATGAGTTGTTACTATGATTTTTTTTTCAGTGCAAAGGAAGTAAAATATATATACCTGAACAGCCGTACAAACAAAATACGTTTGTAACATAATGTAGTGAAACATCAGACTATATGGACATGAGGAGTTCTGAAATATGCCTTTAATCTAGTAAGAGAAGCATTTGACCAGTAAAAAAAGGGCCCTAAGGTGGCAAAATGCTCCTTGAGATGTATTTAAACTTTGCTGACTATAGAAGTTTTGTGAAAATTTAATTTAAGGTGTGTGGGAGGGAGTTAAGCACGTCTAGACGTGGTTGTAGAAAGAGGTTTGCAATGTAACCAAATATGCAAAAATTTTAGCATAAATGATATGCAGTACATTATACGATTAGAAGAAATTAAAAATATTTTTATAGTGTTATTAAAATTTATTGATTTAATTTTGATTTTATAACAGTAAATTTATTAAGTTAATTAAATTCACATAATTACATATTTATGCTACCTTATTTTCCACATCATCCCATGGTAAACAGCATAAATATATATATGAAAGAATAAAAAATTAAAAAATAATAAGTAAATAAACTTCACTATAAAGAGTAAAAATAGTTTTACATTTTGTGCGAATTAATAAGAAATTGTTAATTTTATAAAGTTATTTTTGCTTTAAAAAGCTCTCTCTCTCTCTCTCTCTCTCTCTCTCTCTCTCTCTCTCTCTCTCTCTCTCTCTCTCTCTCTCTCTCTCTCTCTCTCTCTCTCTCTCTCTCTCGGTAAACCAAATTAAAGGTAATTTAATAATATATAATTTTCATAAGAGTTTTTTGATCTTTTTAAAATGATCGTCCACGCCATATACGTGTAAAACCTCCTCAAATATCACACTGATTAAGTCAGGGTAAATACTCTTCAGCCTTAAAGAGCAATTTATGAAGGTCTAAAACGATTTTAATTATTTCTTAATAACAATTAATGAAACTAATAGGCCTATATAAAAATAGGCAAATTTAAAGCGTCATGTAGGTCAATATTGTAACGAAGGCAATAAAAAACAGGCTAATTAAAAAAAATAAACTATATTTTTGCTAACAATATTTTTTGCGAGATAAATTTTACACACACACACACACACACACACACACACACACACACACACACACACACACACACACACACACACACATATATATATATATATATATATATATAAAAGAATACAATTTTATATAGGCTATACATACATTTTCACGACCCTTCATAAAGTTTTTTTTTAAAGCACATTGAGGCTATTATCGCCTCCCTTAATGTAAGTGTGAGTTTAAAGTGTTAAAGTCGTAAGTGTAATGTTGTAAGTGTGTGTCAGACTCGGGAACCGCAAGGGAAGTCTAAATCCTCTCAATAGGTGCAGCTAGTCTGCGCCCTCCTGCGGGGAACCCCTTCATGAAGTGATCTAGATGTAAGGATCAGTGCTCATTTCAATGCTTCTGGTCTAGTTCTTACTATGACACTCCCTCAAATACTGATTAACTAATGGAAATTCTCTAATTATGTCCACTATATTGAGGCAATAAGACTACTGACCTTATATTAGGACCACTAGACGTATCTTATTACATTGTGAAGACAAAACTGTTGTGTCCACTATAGACAATTAAGTTTAATATGTCATTATGCAAGGAAGTAGTTGATCGCTAATTGTATAGCAGTGGTTATTATTACTTGTCTTCGTGTTAGATGTTATATTTCTAACGAAAACTTAGTAAAGCGATTCATTCTCTTGAAATCGGTCGCTGCGTTATTTAAAACAATTGTTGAACCGGACTATGGAAGATACATTTCAAATGTCGTACCAACGTAAGTGACCACTTTGTATGGCTCTATGAAGGAAGCTAACATGAACAGCACAACTTAAACTGTTACTGGATAAGCTTTTATTATTTTATTACCCAGGATACCCAGGTTAGACGTCAACGTTTTAAGGATAAAACGTTTCTAAAGGAATAATACACAAATCACTTCAATGCAAATCACTTCTTTATTTTCAAACATAATCGACAGTGGCTTCGCTTGTTACAGCATTGTCAAGAAAATTTTATAGCCTGGCAATACTGAGCCTTTTTAATATTGTAACTACCGAAAATATATTAAACTAGGTTCAAAAATAAAAACAGTTGTTTGTATTAACATATTTTTATAATTATAAAAATCGAATTCCTTCCTGTTTACACGATCTTTAGCAGAAATTTTACCGTTTATTGTATCGTTAATAAAAACCATATATTGTGTGACCACATGCCATATCAACCATAATATTCTGGCATGAGACGTAACAATGAATATTATAATGTGACTACCAGACATATAATCATTAGCCTACATTGTTACAACAGACATATTGTTTATTATATTTTGATTATCAGTCAATACATAATTATACAATGAAATAAATATATAAAAAATTGAATCATTCAGAACTTACCACGGAACTGTATCCAATCACAGTTGAAAATTAAAAATACCTATTACTTCTTTCAAAGCGATTCTGTTGTTAAAATTAGAGAAATAAAAATGAAATTGTCAGTGTTGCCACAAAAATGACAAGCCTTTGTTTTTATCTCTGACGTGAAAAGATAACTTGACACTCGCACATTGATGTGTTCAACTAATTTGCAATAATTATGTACAATGTATTCCAAAAGTTCTGCCCTCTCTTTAATTTTTAATAATTTGCGGCTCTCAGAAATCAAGCTGAAGTAATACAAACGAATTTTTATCAGTTACTTTTTTTTATATTCTTTAAAAATTACATCGAAAAACCAAAAATGAACCACAAAATGCTAATTTATAAATATTTTAACATGAATTACAAATGTGAAATGAAATTTAAAAAAAAACAGTGTAATATAAGAAATTATAAATTTTTATTGTTTGAAATGACCCCTATTTTGAAACTATTGAACGGATTTTACAAGGTGACAAATTCTTCAAAGCTATTGCCAAAAATCGATTATTTTGCGAAGTTTATCATCAATTATTACATTTGTGGTACAGTTACGAAACTGAGAGTGCTAAAACACACACACGCGCGCGTGCACTTATTACACACTTTTCGAGGTGTGACTCCCCTACCTCGAAACGATACCTCAAACAGAAGGTGTTGTTAAATATTTATATAGCATGTTAAATATTTATATAGCATGTTAAATATATATATATATATAACAGAAGTAGGTTTCGTAATTGAAAATCGATTTTTCAAACTATATTCGCTAATACACCCGTTATTTAATTGTTATTAATAGACAGTTGGTACTTGGTAAAACTTCATGATATCCAAGAAAATTAGATTCTTATATAGTTTCACCAAATTTTGACGTGTTTCTCCGTGTGGTATCTTCAGACATATAAAGCTAAAACTTATAATATTACTTACATTATACTTAGTGAAATTTTAAGATGCTTATATACTGATATATTTGTTGTTATATTTTATATTTTTTAATTTTAAGTCGAAAATAACATTGAGGCTATTATCGCTTCCCTAAATGTAAGTGTGCGTGTAAAGTGTTAAAGTCGTAAGTGTAGTGTTGTAAGTGTGTGTGTGTTAGACTCGGGTATCGCGAGGAACGTCTAAATCCTCTCAATAAGTGCAGCTGGTCTGCACCCCCTGAGGGGCTGGTTGATGTTATCAATTGAAAGGAGAAGGTAAAGGAAGGAAGGTTGTACAAGTGTGCAAGAAGCAGGTTGGGAAAACCACTAGACAATAAAATTGAGTTAGAAAGAGGGGTTAGTTATTCTGTTCAGTTAAATTAAAATTTGGGTTTATTTGTGTAAAATTTAGTAAGTGTTATAATTTTCCTGGAAAGCTTTATTTTGTTTTCCCAGTTATAATTAATTAGTTTTAAATAATCGAGTTGGCGAGTGAGCAAAAAACCAGAAACCATCACGGTGCAGCTTTAAAATAAAATTTATTCTGGCCGTATCAGAGTGTTTAACGTTTTAAGCCGTTATTATGTTTGTCCAACCGTAATTAGCAAAACTGTTAAAATGATGGGCAGAATCGCTTCAAACCAGTCGACCAATTTAAAAACCAATTTCAATCTAGTTTCATTTGTTTACATTTGTTTAGCGATTATTTCGTCTGCTTACACGCTTGCATACAGAGTAGCCTAAAGCGTAAGTCACTTTATCCACATTTAATTGGGTATTTTATAAAGCATTGTTTTTCTAACTAATATAACCCATTCCAAATATACAAATACTGTATTTTATGTGTTTAGAAATTACAGGGAACTTTCTAGGTTCAAATTGAAACGAATCAGCTTCAAATATACCTTTATACAAAGTCGACATCATGCGACATTGTGTGTGTGTGTGTGTGTGTGTCTGTCTACAGTTGTGTTAACGCTTTTATTTAAATTTGGCACAAAAACGGATAGAACTAACGTAATACGCGTTAAAATCTGTACAATTTAAAAATTGAAATTTTTAATTTTACTATTGTAAATTTATGCTGATTATAGTAAAAGTAATCTTTACAGTATTTTTTATGAAAGTGTAATGTATGTCTTACTTTTGATATTGTTAAATTTCCGTATTTTTACTGATGACAAAAAAGAACTTTTCAATAATAATTTCGTTTACGTGATTTTGTTCAGTGTTGTAATTACAGAGTTTCACAAAAATTCTTTTTTTTTATATATGTTTCGCCGTCAGGCATATTCAGACATAGTGAAGCTAAAAATTATGAGTGTATTTATATACTAACAAAGTTGATGTTAAACTGGAAGGGAGAAGGTAAAGAAAGGAAGGCCTGACAAGCAGGTCAGTGACCAGCAGGTTGGGGAAAACAACTAAACAATAGGCTTGAGTAATGGTGTTCTTTGCCTTCTCACTTCCAGTTTTAACAGCAGTGTGTTAGTATATAGGCTCACTTTATTATATTTAGCTTTATTATGTCTGAAGGTCCCTCAAGATGAAACACATGTAACTAAATAAACGAATTTTTGTGAAAGTATATAGGTGTTTGTAATTTTCCTGGATATCGTGGCGTTTCATCAAGTACCAGTATGTGTTCAATAAATAATTGTTCAATGCAAGGACGGATTAAATAGGGGCGGGTGGGGAACCACTCCTCTAGAGACAAAATAAATCAAATACAAAATGCATAAGTTCATATTTTACTTTCATAAAATAGAAGTATATGCGTAGCTCTTAAGTACGCTGTAAAAAAGTTGGGAGAAGGTATTTGAGAGGTCCGAAACCCGCCATAATATCCCGATCTAAAATGTGTATGTAAATGAAATTTGTCCGTATATACACATGCACGTTTGTGCAATTTGTAAGTCTTATATTAAGGCTGAGATCGGGGTTAATGAATTAGATATTTTATGTTGGTTCTCTCTTCTCTTCTTATGTTAACCATAAGATCGTTCTCAACTCTAAAATTTACAAAACTTGGTTTAGAAACTGTTGCGGCTCTTAACTGGATTTGTGTTTTTTATATATTCACAAAGATTTTTTTCTTGATGTCCATACTGATGCCAGTTAGGCCAATGAGGTCGAGGGACCATTATCTACGATAAGGATAAAGCAAAGGCAGTAACTGCGAAAGGGGAGAAAGAAAAATATGTTTTCCTCAGTACAACTTTTACTTCAAAATAAGTGTCATAAAATTGTAATGAATGAAATAACATAATTTCTAAAGAACGTTTAAATTTGTGTAAAAGTATATAAATTAATTAAAGATATATATATATATATATATATATATATATATATATATATATATATATATATATATAAATATATATATATATATATATTATTATTATTATTATTTTATTTGCGTATAGACCCTGTTGGATTACTCAAAGCACTCCGACTCATGTCTTGTTCCTTCTAATCTCTTTGGGATTTCATTCTCTGGGATCTTCCAACCGAGCAGCTTTCTACTGTATGCGTTCCTGTCTTCAATGTCTGTTGAGTCTATTTCTGCGTCATGTAGGTCTATTCTGACTTGTGTGATCCACGACGTTGTTGATTTGACTCTTTGTATATATATATATATATATATATATATATATATATATATATATATATATATGTGTGTGTGTGTGTGTGTGTGTGTGTGTGTGTGTGTGTGTTTGTGTGTGTGTGTGTGTGTGTGTGTGTGTGTGTGTGTGTGTGTGTGTGTGTGTGTTTGTGTATGCAGCCAGATTTGCCAAACTAAGCAGCTAATGATTTTAAGTGATTCTTTTATCTAAAATAGAATAAATTTTACACTTATTTTATATCAGTTTTAAGTCTCAAAACAGCTTAACAGTGCTAGTTTTTGAAGGTATTATTTCAAAAATGTTCATCCCCTATGAAGGCCCTCCTGTAATTTGAATCATCCAACCAACTGTCCCCATCCACAAAATTTTATTAATCCGTTAGTGGTTTAATATTGTTAGTTTTTATAAAATATCTCAAGTCGACGACACAAAGAGGTGGTAATAATTATCACTATTTTTTGCTTTGTTACAACCTTACTCTCTTTATCAGTATTCTGAAATGATTATTTATATCTGAATACAGATAACATTTTGTTTTGAACTGCAAACAGTGTTGGATACAAGCCCCACGCGTTGTGCCGATAGAGACCATAAAATCTGCCTTATCGCCTGGGCAATCTTTAGTGTATCAAGCGGAATATGTTACTATTGACGGAATATTGCAATTCGTCGCTGAAAAGCAATCGCCATTTTAACAAATAAACCAGCGCTGTACGTCATAAAACAAAATAGTTTAACCATCGCGTTTACCGATAACAGCGATATGCACGTTTTGTATACAAATAAATTTTTGAGAAATTCGTACATCGTACGTGACTAAAATATTACTCTTTTTAATTGTGAATTTAAAAAGTGGTTTACTTTTTCGAATTTAGTAGTAGGTCCGACGATTTTCGTCAAAACCTGTTTCAACCGTTTTAAAAAACCATTATTTTATTTTACATTTTTTACAATTTTTGTAGTTAAGTAAAATCGTTGTAAATGACACGAATAAGGCGACACGAAATAACACGAAATAAGACGATGATTTACGAATACGCACGAAAGAATCCGACAGTCAATTTACGCAATTAATATATTTCTGAAATAATTGCTCTGTTACACTGCTATCTTGCGGCGATATTTACAGTTAATATTTGCGCTACGCCGCTTGCAAATTACATAGTTTATTAGTGAAATATTGAAGGCCTACTAACAATGTGGGTATATTTATGTTTGTTAATTAATCTTTGTTAACATGTTGTTAATTTATGTTCGTTTAAACACTGCACGGATTGTTTATTTTCAATTGTGTGACAATAACCAAAACATAATCAATATATTTACTAAATTTGCCCTAAACTGATTCAATCTATGAATTAATGAATTACTTTCAAGGGTTACTATTGTATTGCGATCTATTGTGCCCTTTTATATATTCCTGAGCTGCTCAGTTACAGCGCCTTCTTCAGTAATAATCCTTTGATAAAGTCTAGGATTTGGAAAGGTTTCAAGATGAATAACTCTATTTTTTCTGATCGGTAACTTCCCAATTCATTATTGAGGTACATGGAGATAATTACTCTTCTAATTGCTTTCAATTTCTTCCCTTTCTCTTGATCCTTATCACGGAGGTTGTGCCCCGTTTGGCCAACTTTTTGTTGTGTAGTTCTCGCTTATTCTATTTAAATTTTTACTCATAGGAACATGAGTAGCTGTGGAAATTATGTCCGCCCATACAGAGTTCCGTATGCATTAGTAAGGCTAAGGAACACTGGGAGGTTGCCAGGTATTCCAGAGCTCAGTTTTCCACCATTAGCCGTTGTCGTACGCTATATCAGCACAGATATTAAAAGTATTTACTGGACAAAAAACATGACAGACATTTTACCACAATCAATTTTTGTGTACGTGTGAATCGTTTCGGACGAGAAGTGTGAACTCTAGAATCGACACACACACACACACACACACACACACACACACACACACACACACACACAAAACTTATACGGTTTTCCTTGATGGTAGCGGGGGAGGCGATCAGTGTGGCCAAGATACCAATCTGTCTATTGCTTCCCTGAACTGATCACCTCAAGGTTGTTAGTTTTAGTCTTAGGTATTTAAGGGCAATCTATGTTATCATTATTAAATCTGGCATACAGTATGAGAAAAAAAATTAAGATAAAAAAATTTCATAATTGTATCCATTCCCCATTTGAAAGTAATCAATAAATTGTGTCTACCATATATTATATTAATATCGATACTAAAAAGTCGTATGTGGTTGATTTTTACTCACTTGTATTCTCAGCTGACCTTAGACGTTCTCTAAGAGTATCTGTACAGTAGCCCAATAACATGTTATTACTTTACTCTCTGTTCAGTTACAGCTTAAATGTATTTATTCGGTAGTAAATCTTTCTAAACGTAATGGAGTGTTTACGTCTCTTGCGTCATATTCCAGCATGGTTCGATCCCAGGAGGAGCAGGTGACAATAACTGTTTCTTTGCCTATAAAAAAAGAACACAATTTTTGTAAAAATATACGAGGGCTATTCAGAAAGTAGATTACGTTTTTGGATAAAAAAAAAACTAAGTACAGGAAAAAAATTTTATTATATACATTTGAAAGAGGAACTAAAATAATTTTCGACATAATCGCCAAACAAATTCAGACATTTGTCATATCGGTGAACTAGCTTTGAAATTCCCGTGTCGTAGAATTCCGCCGCCTGTGACGCCAGCCAGTCAGTCACGCCCGCGCGGAGATCTGCGTCGTCATCGAAGCGCTGTGTTGCAAGCCAAGTCTTCATCTTCGGGAATAAGTGGAAATCACTAGGTGCCAGGTCCGGACTGTAGGGTGGATGAGGAAAATCTCCCACTTGAAGGCCGTCAAGACGTCTTTGTTCGATTTGCCGTGTGAGGCGGGCATTGTCGTGCAAAAACAACACTTTTGCACTCAGTTTTCCTCTCCGCTTGTTCTGGATAGCTCGTCTTAAGTTTCGTAATGTTTGGCAATACCTTTTAAGACGAGCTATCCAGAACAAGCGGAGAGGAAAACTGAGTGCAAAAGTGTTGTTTTTGCACGACAATGCCCGCCCTCACACGGCAAATCGAACAAAGACGTCTTGACGGCCTTCAAGTGGGAGATTTTCCTCATCCACCCTACAGTCCGGACCTGGCACCTAGTGATTTCCACTTATTCCCGAAGATGAAGACTTGGCTTGCAACACAGCGCTTCGATGACGACGCAGATCTCCGCGCGGGCGTGACTGACTGGCTGGCGTCACAGGCGGCGGAATTCTACGACACGGGAATTTCAAAGCTAGTTCACCGATATGACAAATGTCTAAATTTGTTTGGCGATTATGTCGAAAAATAGTATTTTAGTTCCTCTTTCAAATGTATATAATAAAATTTTTTTCCTGTACTTAGTTTTTTTTTATCCAAAAACGTAATCTACTTTCTGAATAGCCCTCGTATATTGAAAGACTTACGCACTTTAATTAAGATCACAATTAGTTATTGTAATTTATTCTTAAAACATATTTACTGAAGCGTATGTTGAAATCTTTAATAAAAATGTTATATTAGGAACAGTCAAATAAGACCTTTATGTATCAAAATTATTTGCTTGTTTAAAAATACAAATTTTAAACACCAATATACTGTGTGTGTTTATATATATATATATATATATATATATATATATATATATATATATATATATATATATATATATATAATAACGTTTCAAGGTGTTTAAAACAAAATGCGACATTGTAGAACAATGTTTTCTTCTGTTTTCATTCATGTTCTGTCAGTGGTTCATATTCTTTGTATCGCTTAAGTCAAAAACTTATTGATTGATTTTGGCCTAACCACGCATGATTTCGTCCTGATTGCAACGTAAATTCACAGATTATATTACACATAAGACTGCCCCTTGCACCAACAAAAATAGTGTTTGGTATACAATATCACGAAGTAGAATCTTCATAACATTTTTTCTCGTGACACGTTACATTATATTGAACAAAAGTTCGTGAATACCGTTCCTGAAGACCTGTTGTAGTACACGTGGTTTCAGTAGGACTATGCTAAGACTCATACAGTCAACATCATGACATTGTTAGAACAATGTTTTAATTGACCGGTAGTTGCAAAGAGGTTGTGATCTTTTGGTCTCTTGATTTATCTACTCTTGACTTCTTCTTGTGGGGGACACCTTGAGGATGTCCCTCCTTAAACAATTTACTTAATTGCAAGGATAAATGGAAAGATATGTTGATGCAATTTCTCAACAAACACACTTGTCTCTGTTTACACTACATTAGTTACAAACTATGTATATTTAATAGTCTTTTTCATAGATTTTTATAGTTGTTTCCGAAGTCATATTTATGTTTACCGTTAACCGTTAACTGTTATGCACATAATCTATAACGGTATGTTAGAATTTTTCAGAAGTTAGTCATCTTAATTATAAATTATTAAACAATATATATATATATATATATATATATATATATATATATATATATATATCAATGTAGAATTTTTTTTAGGTTGAGAAATGCAAGAGTACAGGGTAGATTTTTTGCGAATAACCAGGTTAATAGTGACATAAGAAATACAGGACAACTTTCGGTTAAGATTATTTGGCTTCGTTTGTTTGCTAAAATAATCAGATGGTTTTATTAGAATTTTGGTTTATTTATTTCACTAACCTTACAGGTGTTTCTTCGTCGTTTTTTTTTAGCAAACAGCGAGAAATAATTGATACAAAAATACACAATCTTTCTGACTACTAATTTTATGCTTAAATATCAGATAAAGAAGCAGAAAAATGTTCAGTATTTTTCAAAACCTCATTTTATGTTGTTAAATATTGGGCCCTAACTTTTGAAAAATAACATTTTATAGTGTTGTTTACAAAAAAATAGCTTGAAAAACTTTTCTTGAAAAAAAAAAAAAATATATATCCCAATTATTAGCAAAGCAAGCATATGTCAACAAAATCAATACATTAATTTGTATTCTACAACAGTGTGGACAGAAAGGTACAAGGTAATAACTTTTTTAATGGCGTCAGATTTCCTCTGAATATTGACAAGAGACCCCTCCTAAAAACTATTTAAAATGTCAAAATTCAAAGTTCTCAAGATCAATTTTTTTAAAAGTAAAAAAGTAGCCTACTCTTGAAAAAGTAAAAGGCAAAAGCAAACAATATAGTGGTAACCTTCGTCCTTCGGTTTTTAGCGAAATTCAATTGAAACAATTATTATATCTGGGACCTTGTAATCAGCATTGCTCATGATAAATTAGGGATGTGTGTGTGTGTGTGTGTGTGTGCGTGTGTAAGCACATTGAGTTCCACATTTTACTCCAATTTGTCAGATAATCTGATTTTGGTATTAGCTTGGACAAGTTTATTAACTAGCTAAATTCGTTTAATAGTTTAAATGTTGCGACCATTTCAAATCTTCAAAAACTAATAAATATTCGTCTATATTTTATTGAAAATCTGATTTTTCCATCGTTGGTAGCGTGTGTAAATTAGCATTTTGAATTTTCAAAATTAGTTACATCTAAGATAGCTTTAAACGGCGGTCATGGTTTACTTTTGTCTTTTTAATGTAATTTAAAAGCTTAAAGTGCTATTACTGATATGTTGATTTTATGTTGTTCGTGTTTATGAAATCACAATTAAAAAAAGTCTTGGACAAAGGATGTATACTTTTGGAAATTCGCTTCTATCATTTCAGCGAGACAGCTGCGTACCGCGATTATTTATATTAATGCAGCGGACAAGCACTTTATTTTTATAAAATAATATAAATATTATTAAAATTGATTTACGTCGGAATTGTCATGAAAACAAGAATAAATATTACAATTTAATAATAATTTATTTTCGTACTAAATTAATTTAATTAATTCGTTGTTGTACCTTAATACAGTATTTGTTTTTGACAAATAGGAGCGTTTCGTTCTCTTTGTGACATAATTAAACAAATTCTGTGCGGAGAGTTTTAATTCATTATCCTGCTAATTTACAAGTACATGGGTGTGGCTGTTTTACCGAGGGTTGGTTTCAGTTCAGACAGGAAAATGTTAGTTGCAGAATAAGTTCTAGGAAGACTAGCATCATACCGGTAAGTATTTAATATTTATTATACATATTGCATTAAATTATAATAATATTAATACTTAAAAGCTACTTTCCGTTTAAAATGAGCTATTTGAGCCGCTACGTAGAAAAATTAGCAATCTTGAAATGAGCGCCAATTTTGATTTCTTAAAGTGTTCAGGGATCTATAAATTTGTGTATGTATATCTTATAAATTTATTTATATACGTGTATGTGTGTGTGTGTGCGCGCGCACGCGCGTGTGAATATGTGTGAGTGTGTGTGTGTGTGTGTGCGCGCGTGTGCGCGTGTGTGTGTGTGTGCGCGCGTGTGCGCGTGTGTGTGCGTGTGTGTGTGTGTGCGTGCGTGCATGCGCGCTCGTGTGTGTAGCGTTTACCTGTGTGTTAGCAATCTCACATTCACGATTGTGATCACATTTAATTAAATTTAACACAAAAAACTTACCCAAAGAAATCTGTTCAACAGTTTCAAAATGGCTGTTTTTTCAATTAAAAAACATTTAACTTCCCAAATCGGATTTCACTATCGTTATCAGCGTTAAAAAAGTAATATATTAACATTTTCAATTTTCAAAATCCATTGAAATTAATGAAGTAAATGCAACTGCGGTTAGGTTTATTTTCGTATTTTAAACGAATGCTATTTTTTCTGTTTTAAGCCTCTAACGGAATCGGTAGTTAGACCGATGTGGCTAAAGCACCGCTAAGTCTGCTGCGTCTCTGAACTGCGCACCTTAAGGTTGTTAGTTCTAGCCGCAGTTACTCCTGTTGTATTTTCTTACAGTTAAAGCTGATCCCTCTTCCCCTTTAATATACGCACATTTATACTGGTGAAATAAGATTTTCATTTGATTGATAGATAAAAATAATTTTTAAAATAATTTTGAAACGATAGCAAGACAGCTTCGCGCCGATATTATTACATTTAACAAAAGTGTGACATTTTTTGAGTTATCGTTTCCAAATTGAATTTTTCCTATTTGTGAATTAATAGAGAATAACAGTATAGCAATTGTAGATTTAAATATTGAAAGGTTCTGTAGACCGTTTTAGAAAGAATCGTAAACTCTAGACTAAGAACTACACACATCTGAAATTATTGTAAGCTTGTTAATATTTGTTTTTCGTGGTTTTTTACATACTTCATTTTTTTACTCTAACGATTTTGAAAACTTGAATTTCCTATTTATTCAAATCAGTTTTGCGCCAGAATTTCGGCTTGAAGAAGCAAAAATACAATTTTTATTTTCATTCTTATGGGTAAACACGTGAGTAGAATCGATTTCGCTTGATTAAAGCCTATTTTAAAAAACTCGTTATTTTAAAGGGTTTTTTGCAAAAAAGAGTTGTCTTTAAAATTAATTAATTTAGAGGTATGGACAATCAAGACTTTAATGCTAAATGATTTTTTGTCTCCAAAAATGTAGAAAACATATTTAGTTTTAGCAAAAAACTATAATGAATAATTTATACATAAGGTATGAATAAACTAGTGACTTTCTAGGATTACTATTACACTGTGAACTTGTAGATCTTGTGTGCCTGCTTTCTATATTCCTGAGATACTCAGTTACAGAGTCTACTCCATTTCTTGTATAGGATTTGGAGAGGGTTCAAGGCGATTATTTCTCCCACTTTTAAATGGTGACTTCCCAATTCATTATTGAAGTATTTGTAATTATTGCTCTGCTAATTGCCTTCCAATTTCTCCCCCTTACTCTCGACCCTTACCATGGAGGTTGTGCCTCATTTGGTCAGCTTTTTGTTGTGCAGTGAGTTCCTACTTATTCTAATATACATTCTTATTCATGTTCCCAAGAGCAGCTATGGAAATTATGTCCGTCCATATAGAACCTCATACGCATGAATAAGGACAATGTACACTGAGAGTTTACCAGACAACTCAGGGCTCCGTTTGATACACCTTTAGGCTGGTGTCATTCACTCTATCAGCACGGGTCACTTTTTCACTTTAGAGTTAGCTATGTAGAGTAGTGAACGTGTGTATGTGTGTCTTGAATAGATGAATGAGAGTAGTATGAGATATAGGTACGGTGGGATCGCTAAACCTACCAGGTATTTGACCTGCCTCCGCCGGATATTATAAGATAAAAATGTGATTTTGTTTAGGTTATGGCAACTCAAAACTCTTAAATGTAGGCTCACTTTTAATGAAACAATTTTAAAGGTCTTAAAAAGGAAAAAATAAGATCAACATACACTACATCAAAAATAAATGAACATAGAATACCTAACACAATTATAAAAAGTATAATCGCATATGGAAGCGTAAGTATGGCCACTGTAACAAGAAACAGAAAATGTTTTGAAGCTACAGAAATGGACTGTTGGCGCAGGTCGGCCGAAACGGGGAAACATAAAAAAATTAAAAATCAGTGAAAACAAGGATTTTAATCACACCATTGTAGACGACATCAAGGTAAAACAACTTCGATGGTTTGGTCATGTCCAAAGGATGGATGAAAATGAACTGCCCAAACAGATTTTAAAATGGAAATCACATGGTCGCAAAAAAGAGGAAGACCGAGACTTAGACAGAGGGCATTGTTAGGGAAGTGAAAGAAAGAGGACTGGATAAAAATCTGTAGAATGACAGGGAAAATGGAAGCTAGGAATCGGAAGTGGTCGGAGAATGTTTCAAGACGAAATGAAGAAGAGAAAAAACAACTAGATACTAGAGATATTAGATACTAGAGAATACAACTATACTAGAGATACAACTAGATACTAGAGAACTTTATATTAAAACCTTTATACATCAAAACTTTATCCAAAACCTGGACAAAAATGATCAGATTAATTTTAATAAAATTGTACTCCAAATAAACCTTGCAGTATTATCAAGTTTGGTTCTAAAATATTAAGATTTTTTTTAATTTAATATAAAACTAGTAGTTTTTATTCATATGTAAGGAAGCTTTTAAAATAAGTGGTTTTGTATCAACTTAATATTTCTATTTGTAGACAGCTTGGATTGGGTCGAGATAGAATATCTTTTTCTTTTTTATGTCTTTTTCTTTTATCTAGACGTTCAAGATGTGGTGTTACTCCGCGGGGATTTACAGTAAAGGTTTTTATGTAGGACGCGAAATTTAACACGTTTATGGGATGAAGCAAAGTGAACTCAAATAATAACCTTTTTATGCATTACAAACATTATCTGAGTTAAGTTTTTCTTCGTCATTCATTTTCAACTGAGATGTTTAGTTAAACATTTACTAACACAATTTTAAATTAATGTTTTCCATTATCACCATATAACCTTCAACCAATAATAAAATATTATATAAGACAATACTGAAACCAATATGGACGTATGGGATACAACTATGGGGTTCTGCTTGCAAATCAAATATTACAATTTTACAACGCTTCCAATCTAAGATACTACGTTTAATCTTAACAGCTCCAAAAACTATCCACAAGCAACTCAATATTCCGACCATCACAGAAGAAATTGAAACTTATAGCAATAGTTACCGACATCGAATATTAGCCCATCCTAAAGTTTTGACTGAAAATTTAATGATGAGATCGACAACATGAAGACTCATGAGGAGAATACCTAGCGACCTGCCTGACAATTAACAGCTGACCTAACAGATGTAACATTATGAAGCAATATTTTATTATTATTATTATTATTTATAATCTCATTATTTGTACGTATCAGTGGGTACATGCTTTCATGTCATTATTTTAGCCATACAATTTACTTAGTGTCCTATAGACAGATTGTAAATACTAATAAAAAATAGTAATAATAAAAAAAATATCAACATATGAGATTTTTAGAGAAAATAAACACCAAATTTAGAAAATAACTAGCCTACACGTAACCGAACATTTTTATTAACGAATATTTAACTTGGCACAAAATATGATATTCTTGATTTAATCTTTTTTCCGCTAGGAATGTTTTGTAGAATACATAAATCTTCCTTTACTAGTTTCAAATACTTTTTATTATTTGACACATTTTTGGAATACTTCCATTTTCAAAACTTATTATTGTACTCCAGTAATGTTACAGAAGTAATATAATAATAAGTATTGTAATAATTATATGTATTAATTACTATATATATACGAGGGTGGTCTGAAAAGTTTCCGACCTAACAAAGATACAAGACAGTTTTTCAGAATTTTTTTTTTTTTATTTTTCAACATTGTCTCCTTGTACCTCTACACACTTCTCCCAGCGATGCTCCCATCTCTGTAACCGGTCCAAATAGTACTCGGTGTTTTTCTTTGCAAAATAATTGTTCACAAAGGTGATTGCCTCTTCATTTGACGAAAATCTCTGTCCTCCGAGCACAATTTTTAGATGAGGGAACAAAAAGAAGTCGCTTGGGGCTAGATCTGATGAGTAAGGCGGATGGTCAAGCAGTTAAAACCGTAATTCGTGGATTTTCGCCATGGCAACCGCTGAGTTGTGAGACGGTGCGTTGTCTTGGTGAAACAGGATTTTCTTTTTCTGCAAATGTGGCCGTTTTCCGCGAGTTCTGACTTCAGCTTGTCAAGTCAAATCGGCGCCAAAACTGGGATTTATTGCGCCTAAACTGCGCCAACAGAGCATTGGAATGTTCATTCGAACACGTTTTTGGTCTAACGTGAACAAACACGGCACCTAAAGCGCGGACAGCTTTCTAAAGTCTAAATGTTGATTTAAAATGTGACAAACACGTTCTTTTGACATGTTCATAACGTCTGTTATCTCTCTCACTTTAATTCGGCGGTCATCTAGCACTATTTGGTGAACTTTGGCGATGTTTTCGTCGGTAGTTGCAGTTTTTGGACGTCTCGAACGTTCATCGTCTCCCAAGCTCTTACGGCCACGTTTAAATTCAGCTGCCCAAAATTTCAATGTGATAAATGATGGTGCAGAGTCCCCATACACAGTATCCCACTCATATTTGATTTGCGTTGGCGTATTGCCTTTCAAAAACAAATATTTAATGACAGCTCGATACTCGATTTTGTCCATTTTCATAAAAATACTCACATCAACTCACTCAAACGACTGTTACATAACAACTGTGCGTCCAAAATGGCTGAAACTTTGGTCAGTAACTGTCAACAGATGAACAACGAAATTCGAGTGCTGCCACCGACGAGTGCTGCTATCTTCATGGTCGGAAACTTTTCAGACCACCCCATATAATGCAGATTTTTATGCCGATTATGATAGTAAATTAATTTTCAAATAATAATGAGTAGGCAGTGTCAGACATAATCTATGTTATTTTTATGAAAGTGTCAAAAGCTGTGTAATCCATTAAAACTGAAAAAATCATGTTTGTTTTGAAAGTTTAAATTCACTCGAAGCCCCGGTGAAAATGTAACATATACACTCTTCAACAAAACAATATTTGGTTCATTCTAATGTATAAATCAGTTTCTGAGGTATCAGCATCTGCGTTCCTAATCCTGAATCGAAAACGTGGGTTCACTTAGCACGTGTGCCGTTCACAAACATGATTGTCAATGCAAAACTATTAAATATTTCCATTTTTTAATATGTACCATATTTTAAGGCTGGATTTGATGTTGGATTTTGCGGGACGAGTGATGCGAGGAACATGTTTATATATAACAGTATATTTTGCTCGTCGGAAGTCTCATATTCATCTCATGAGATAACCACTACACTACGGAACCTACGAAGAAATTTTACCAATTTTAGTATATGAAATCGTGAATTTAATTTTGGCAGTTTTAGTAAAAGATCATTTGTTTTATATTAATTCGTAAGGATCAGATGATTTCATTGAATAGCTGATAGCAAGTTTCAGGTTATGTTGTTAAAAATTAGCTACTTAATTGTTATTTGTCGTTTTTTCCGAACACATTATCGTAATTAAAATAAAAATGAAAGAGAAAACATGATGCATGATTTTTATTTGTGATTCAATAACAGATATTTTATCTTGTTTATTTTGATTTGCATTTTTTAAACCCGTAGTTTTACGTGAAGTGTTTTTCTCTCGTAATAACAATAGTAATATAATAGTGCCATGTTAAACTTTAGCCGAAGTTAATGTTAATGTAAGTTAAGTTAATGTAAATTAATGTTTGAAAGTGTTTCAAAAAAAAATAAAATAAATTTGGACGCTATTGTTTACCCTCAAGCAATATCGATTGCTTGATTTAGACCTATAGATTGTATTAATTTCACCGATTTTGAAAATTCAGGAAGGTAATTTATGTAAATTTTAACGTTTATTACAATGGCGAAAACTGGTCACCATTTTCAAAACGTAAGACGGATTTTCTGAGTACTTAACAAACGTGTTTTAGGTATTATAAAAATAGATTTTCGCACCGAGTTTGAATCAAATGGAAGAAAAATAGCAAACGTTAACGCTGCTTAAAATGGAGATTTTTAAAATATTTAAAACGAAAATGTATCAGTTTTTGAAAATATGAAATGTCCGCCATTTTGAAAGTGTTAAACTAAGTTAGCTATTTGATTTAATAATTTAATAATAACTTGTCCAAGCTATTACTAAACTAAGATTTTGAGTCAAATTGTAGTAAAATTTGGACCTGAACGTGCTTACGCACCCATACGCGCGCACACACACACACACACACACACACACACACACACACACACACACACACACACACACACACACACACACATATACACATATATATATATATACATATATATATATATATATATATATATATATATATATATATATATATATATGTTAAAATTGTGTTTTATATATATATAAAACAAAAATGATATAGAGGGTCTCTTACGTTCAGCTCACTTCAAGAGACTAAGTATGGGCTTTACCATGGCCGCTTCATGGAATTTCCATGATTTCCCAATGGACATTCGCTAACAAAACGATAAATAAATTAAAATTAATGACTGTTAAATATTTAACAATTGTATTCTTAAATTCCAGATGTAATAAATATGGAAACCAACTTTATCACTCAGTCACCCTTCGATCAGTACCTCGGCTGGTATGACCACGACTCCATCAAGCACGGACTTTCTATGATACAGCCCGACTATGCGGACTTCTTTGATTCGGCAGACACAATAAACCCGTTTTTAAAAACGGCCACTATTTTGTTCATCCTGATATTTGTAATCAGCTGGATTGGTAACGGCTTTATATGCTACGTGATCATGACCAACCAAGAATTGCGCACTACCATGAACTTTTACTTGTTCAACTTGGCCGTTTCCGATATTCTGAGTTCCTTTTCATTTTTAGTGGGAACGTTTTTCAACACGAAATTTGAAAGGTAATGGTCGAAATTATCAGGTCTGTTGAATCTTTAATGGCTATATTTTCATTTCGTTTTTCTCTCTATTTATACAAAACTTTATAAGAGTAATTTTCTGTGCAGATATTATTGGGATTTAATTAATCAACAGCTGTTATTTTTCATTACTATTTATTTGTGTGTGTGTGTGTGTGTGTGTGTGTGTGTGTGTGTGTGTGTGTGTGTGTGTGTGTGTGTGTGTGTGTGTGTGTGTGTGTGTGTGTGTGTGTGTGTGTGTGTGTGTGTGTGTGTGTGTGTGTTTGTTTGTTTGGTTGGTTTGTTTGTTTCCTTGTTTGGGCCAATCTTTATGTTAAAAGTAAGACATAGGTAAGGGAAGGGGTAATTGCCAGTGGTTAGCTCGGTTTTAGTTTGGTGTAACTCACAAGTAACACTGACATCCAGTACGGTGAGAGAACCACGGCACTATGACAGCTCGGGTGCAGCCGCCTTCGAGGACCACGCCTTCAAAATATCGCATACGGCAGAATTTGATCTTACACAGGCCACTAAATGTAAGATTGCCGTTAAGATTAAATTTAATTAATTTGATTCTGTAATCCGTCCCCAGTATGTATGTACGAGGTGTGACTATTAAATAAGGAGACTAGTGCGCATGCGCGATATTCGTACGGCCGTCAGCTGACCAGCGTGAAGCCTTCTTTTTCGATTATTGTCATTTTAGTTTTTTGTAGGCATATTAGTCTGGCCGTGGCCTTTGTTTAGATAACATTTGCTGTTTGTTTTGCAAAAAAATCTTAAGTGCTTTATTAGATCAGAGAATGTCGTAAAATGTCATTTGAAACTTGAAAAACCGCAACTGAAACTTATCTTTTATTAAAACATTATATGGCACTGGTCATGTGCAGGAGTTTCTGAGTGGTTTCAGAGTTTAAAAGATGGTCGAGAAGGCGTTGAAAATTATATTCGTGAGGATCGTCCTTCCACATCAAAAACGGATAAAAATATTGAAAAAATTATTAATTTGATCCAATCTGACTGTCGGTAAAGTATTCATGGATTGTTAAATCCGTACGAATTGACAAAGAATCAATAAAGTAAATTTTACATAACAATTTACAAAACAAGTCATGGGCTCTTCATTAGGATAACAAACAGGTTCACACTGCATTTTCTGTCAAGATGTTAATAGCCAAGTATGGTCTTCCCAGTGTCAAACCATCCGTGTTATCCATCTGACCTGGCACCATATGACTTTTATGTTCCCCAAGGTCAAATCTGCATTAAAAGAAACAAGATTCAGACTGTTGAATCTGTGAAAGAAAAAGTAACACGTGTTACAACAGAGCTCACAGAGGGAGATTTCCAGCACTGTTTCCAACAATGGAATATTAGTTTATAATAAATTTATTTTGGGCAAATTTCCACTGAAAATGAGATATTTAAATATTTAAACGATCATGAAACGATAGCTTAACCTGAACTACAGGTGCCAAGACTGGAGGAGATTAGACGATGTTCGTCATCGAAGATCATGACGAGGAGGTGGACGGAAGAAACTTTCTCTTATAATTTTAAGAGAAAAATATTTGAAAACAATATTTTTTTTATCGATTCAAAGAGAAAAAATTTGGTGCACGACAATTTTTTTTCCTGGATTATTCAACAAGGCAATTTTATTAGAAGGTTTTTTATTCAACAAAATGTCTTGCTTTTTTAGACGTCAAACCAAACACAAGTGATTTTAAACCCACTTACCCTATGGCAGCACGTTTAGGGGGAATTGCAAAAGACAAGTAATTTTAACTATCACTGGAACTTACAAGTTGTACAACAGAACAAATTATGAGTAAGCTGAAGATTGTAAAACCTCGGCTTCGTAAGTGGATTTTTAGTCTTTTGATACTAGCATCCGAGATGGATATTTTAAAATCGATTTCGAATGAAGACATTGTACAAAACTTTGCTCTGATAACTCCCCGAAGCATGTATTTTTTATTGCATAAATAATTAAAATTACATAAATTATTCGCATTTCCTTGATCTCGTCTTTTAAGATTAGTAAACATATTTTTTTTCTTTTAATAAAATTATATTTGCTCTTATTATTACAATATTATCAAGTGATCATAAAACTTTTGTAAATAAGTTTCTTTTGTAAATAGGCTAACATTACGCATAAAATAATGTATAAATATTTGCCTAATTTTATGACTGATTTTGTTTTTGTACATTTCTGCATGAAATTATGCATTTGATTCTGCATAAGATGTAATTTTTTCAAATTTTTTACTGATATATGTAAATTTATGACATTTAGAATTTTTTATTTTTTATAAAAAAGGGGATGATCAAACATGTAGTACATTATATTTGCATTTTGTATCAAATCTTATGATAGATCCATCCGCATTGGTGACACACTAAATAGTGAATTACCGAAATCAAAGCCTCACATTATATATATAGTATGATTAATTAATTTTGAGGGAGATAGATAACGTTTAGGAGTGAATTCGCTCCATTTGCTTTGACGGGGATTGGCACCTCTGATCAGACCTGTAGATTAATTTTTGATTCCAGTATCGGATCCAAATCGCTAACATAGAATTCTAACGCAAAGATATTAAAATCATTCATTCTCTTGACTTCGATTTATTCGTTCACAGAAAAAATCGCTCGACATTTCTCAAAATGGTGGAAATTCCAAATCTTGAGAAACTAATAACTTTTTTTTCTGCTTTTTTTTAAAATCTTATCTTATCATTGTAATTAGTATTAAAATCCGTAAAAATTTGCATTTTAATTTTTTAAATTCCAATGCTTTTAATTTGAAAATGAACATGTCGATGGCTAGAAATGTTTTCATTGTTATCAATGTACGCCAAGTAAAACAATTTAATTTATAATTTCTGGAGACTTTAACTCTGATTAAAAAGTGAAACACATTTTTTAAGATGGAAAAATTTAACGTTTTTTATATTAATTTCAAGTACATTAGGGAAACAGTTGTGCCGTGATAATTTCAATAGTTTTTTTTACGTTGTACTGCTAGTAAATGATGTTTAAAACTTATTACGTTTTTCTTATTGAAAATGTTGTTTTTTTCAGAAATGACAATCAGTCCACCAATGGCTTCACAATAATACCAGTCAAAGTACTGCATTGCACTTCTACTACTGTTTCTTTGTTCACAACAATGGCGGTCACTGTGGACCGATACATTGCTATCTGTCATCCACTGGCAAGCGGATTTCTCATTACTAGATCGCGCACAGTCAAGATGATATGTTTCATCTGGATACTTAATTTATTTCTTTGTTTGTTGTTTGTAAGTCGTTTATATTTATATTTACTTCTATAATATATAATTTTCGGAAAACGTAATTTACTATTTACAAAGCCAAATATAAATATAAAAAAGACAGGTTATCGACAAAAAACAAGTATCGAGAAAAATGACCCGGAATTCTCAATACGGGTTTGCTTAAATTTTGGTCGTTTACGGAATTTCATAACTTAAGTGAATGTGCCATACTTGGAAAATAAAATATATTACTAATCTATAATAAATAGGAAAACAGTTAAGGCTGTTGGAGGTTGTTCTTTTTTTAATTTACTACCATTCGATTTTCTATAATTTGAAATTCACGCTTTAGATCTACTGACTGGATTTATGAATTTTCATATTAGACAAAATTTATTAAGAGATTTGTTATCTTGTTTTTTCCCCTGTATTAACTTGAAAGTTTTGCTTGGGTTCTTACATACATAACATTTCAGCAAAGGTTAATCAAAACCAATAAAATCAATATTGGGAAATTATGGTTCAGAACCGGTTTTCGCGAAAAATTGGTTTAAAAAACACGAAATGGTTTCAATGTATTGGCAAACTAGACTTAAAGTAAATATCAAACTTCTTTTAATTTTGAAAAAATAACAATATAGGTTACATTTTAATTGTTAACATTGGAATACTTTATTTTTGACAATTAAAATATTTCTTGTAAACAGTTTTGTTTTAACTAACAATATAACTTTTTAATTTGTTTTCTATTCTTGACGCATTTGAGTCAAAACCTATTGCTCTGCTCCTTCTCCAGATAAATAGCGTTTATTATTTTATACTAAATAAACCCCATTTATTTTTATATTTTCCCCATTTTAATTTCAACTTAAATATTTCCAAATGTTGTAAAATATTTAACCGTTTTTTCCCACGAGATATAATATTTTAATGAATTTTTAATTTCTTCTGGTTTATAACCTTCTTTAACTAAATATTTAGCTTAATTTCATTCGTTAGTTTCGTATATAAATTATCTTATTATCCTGTTTCTTCTTCATACGTTGCTTTACAATTACACTGTATTTTATAAACATCACTTTTAAAATATTAAACTTCTTTCATGATTCCCGTCAGTCAGTTTCTTACCGTGTTATTAGTTGCCATTTCAATATATACTACATTATATTTCCTAAATGAGTTTAACATCGTTTAAAGTTTACGGTACGGTATGATAGTGGAGCTAATGTAAAACGAGTCAACAATAAAACACTGACAAAACACGAAAAGGCAGAAAGATGATCAAGAAATGATGACTGGGTTTATGAGCTATTTTTTCTAGTGATCTATTTACTCACCTCATAAAGGCTACCGCGATTTCGAAACCTTACTGTTTCATCTTCAGGCTTTAATACAATATGTCACAAAGTAAAACAAAACATTGAACACACGTCACACATACTAAACACAATTACACGATTAAAATAAACAAGATAAAATTTGGTTTGGTCAAACTATACGTGTAACTCGTATGTCGTTACAAGTCCGGAATAAACGACATACGAGTTGCAAGTACCATTTGCCCAAATTTTATCGTGTCTATTTTAATCGTGTAATTGTGAGTGTGTTTTCAATGTTTTTTTAAATTCTGTGACGACCTTGACAGAGTGATTACATTTTGTATTACTGCCTGAATATGAAACACTAAGATTTCGAAACCGAGGTAGCCTTTACGTGGTGAGTAAATAGACTACTGGACGGGAAAATAGGTCATAATCCTAATTATTTAAATATGTGGTCCGGTGGCTATATTGCAATAATGAAAATGATAACATTCCTATCAGAAATAAGAAAGATTTCGAATGTCAACATTTTAATAAAATATATTGTTTAAATAGATAATTTACTTCAGACTAAATACTTCGAAAGTAATTTAAATGATTGCAGATGAAGAATATTTAATCAGAAGTCGGGAAACGACCAAGGACTTAGTGGCTGAATGCAGTATGAGGCAGCCTTCTAGTTGTTAATAACATTGATTCTTCAGTATATATCTCTTTTAGCTCTTCACCCTTGCACAACTGAACCGTTGTTGAATCAATAGTTTTTAGTGAAAGAATCCCAAAATTCTCCTTTCTCTTTGACTAGATGTTTCTTTTTGTTACAGATGATATGCACACACCTAACATGGCCTGGTTGTAATAGATTTGTCCACGGAGCTTCGAAACACATATCGACGCTCTACTTTTGTATTCCTTTTTTGACCATAACTGTACTTTACGTTCTGATTGGTATAAACATATGGCGATCGTCAAATTTCCAAGACAATACGAATGATGAGTCTGTTACGAGGAAAACAAGAAGAAGAAGAAGAAGAGGGCTTAGTTTATCAGGTAATACAGTGTAAATAAAAGTAATGTTCGAGAAGAGAATAAATTCAATACTTTTCAAACATAGCCACATACATGGTCCATGTGAGAAGCACGGATTTTCCAAATTCAGTCTACTCACTTGTAACAACTGTCCTCATGCTTTGTTTATGATCATTGCAAATGCGAATCGTACTGGAAACTGCAAACGTTTGAAATTTCATGTCTCTAGCTATAATAGTCTCGGCTGTACGTCGATTATTAAAGTCGGACTGGGTTAGTAGTTTAATGGCGTTAAAAAAAGTAGACGTAAATCTTTCCGGAGACTCAGCGCACAATTGTACAACATTTGGTGACGATAGCTAATGTAGTTTCTGAGAGTTCATCCCGGACATACATACATACATACAAACATTCATTTATATGTATATAGATTCCTTGATTTTCTCCAATAAAATGTTCCGGATTAAAGCTTACAGTGAATCATAAATTTTGTTTGAGTGCTTGAAAAAAATCGAGCAAAACTTATCAAAAGCACTTCGTGAGAGAAAATAAATTGTGTCTTTTTTTGTTAACTGGCCGTTATCATTTAAGTAATATTTTTTAAAAATTGTCACGTGTTTAATCGTGACAACGCTGTACAGTCACGTGTCATTTTAAACCAATATATAGTGACCATCTTTATTACACCTAAACATATCCATTACACGCCTTTGTTGTGTGATTGTGCAAGCTGTCATTGTATATTCGCACGTTTGTTCAATTGTCTGAAAAAGCTATATTTATTTCACTATCAAAAAAGTCAGATTATAAATGCAACACGAGTTATTGTAAAATACAGTTTCAATAGTAAAATATTTTAAACATTTCTGAAAAAATTGTGTTTCAGTACTACCTTTTCCTTGAAGAAAATCAAGAAGTAATTTATAAAAATCGATTAATCAATGTACGAAATGTATGCATCAATAAGTAATGATGTATGACTGAAAATTGAGAACGCTATCTATCAATGAGGAAATGAACCATCTACTTTTAGGTCAGCTTTTGAGACTACAATTAGGTTACTTGTTAATTCATGAATCGCTAATAATACAATCGATTGTAGGATACATGCACGCTCAATGCAGCAATGTATAGACTCAAAGATGGGCAGGTAGTAGTAAAACGAGTTCAGAGCGCTCTGGTGTCGGGTTTCGGCACTACGTGCATTTTACCTTTCATTCTGGCATCCTGATTTTAATGTTGGATGAGAGCTTTACGTATTATAGACTCAAGTACACAAGGTGCCTTGGCACCAAATTTCAAAACAATCGGTCAATACCTTTGGCCACAATTGCGTAATAAACACACAAAGAAACGCCGAACGGTGGAGTTGAAGCGGAGACTTCGCTTCGCTCATTCAGCCATCTCTTTATATATTACTAAGAGCACTATGGAAGTTTTAAGTAAACACAGCCTTTTGAACAAGAGTAGTCGTCGGGGTGAGGGCGGTAGTTGGGAGTTGGGAAAATATGTTTAAAAAATAAATTTAAAATAATAATCACAAATTTATGAGTCATTGTGTTATATACACTTCAATACAGATGTTTTTAATAACATTTTAGAGGCCATTAAAATACCTCATTGTAAACGATATTTGTGTTAGAATGTAATCTTCTTGTACTTTTTGTATTTAATTTTCTTTGATGGATACAAACCTGTCAGTTGATTTAGTTACCCTTGAGAAGACTAACACAATTATCCGTAAGTAAAGACTGCATTTGGTAAATACAATCCTAAACACTTTAAAGTGTTTGTCCCTACGACTTGTTTATAGTGATAGCAAACGCAATTTTAATAGGTAACTGTCATCTAGTCAACTGAAAAAGCATACTTGATAACCTCTAACTGTATTTTGACATTTTAATTGTACTTCATATTTTACGACGTCCGTATTAACAATAGATAAATGCACGATGGAAGGAGAAATCACAAATATACTTGTGTAAAAACAGTGTCCAAAACATGTGTTTGGTATTCGAAATACTTGTCCCGGCTTGTACGACGGACAGGGATAGGGGACTGTCAGTAGGGCCACATAACCTATACGTTTAATGAATTTTAAGTAAATATTGTTCTAAGCACGTTATGCAAAATAGAGGCATTTGTAATAGGAATTTTCTATTCGGGATTAATAAGTTAGCTTCGTAAAAAATACAAAATACTGTCGGATATGTGATAACGCACATGCGCATCCATGATGCCGTTTCGCTTATGACAGTTAAAAGTATCTTTTAAGTTAAAATTTTCCACAAACAGTAAGTTTTAGCGCAAATTTGTTTTGCAATATCAGAAGTCGGATAAAAAAATCTTTGTAAAGATACCTCATTTATGCCTGTACGAATAGTATGTACTGAGAAAAAGGGATGTTGACTCGAGAAATAATATGTATGATCAGTGAACTGGCTAAACTTTGTGATCACAATACGACTATTTAATAACGACTATACGGTGAGATCCACTGTTCTTTTGAAGTAATAGTTATTTTATGACTGTTTTTTTTATAATTTCCAATTAATACAATAAAAGTGAAATATGTTACAGTTGCAGTTGTTATAGAGTTCTGTGTTACCTTTGTGCCTGGCAACATAATAATATTGTTACACAAGTACAACATCATTAACAGAGACTATTCTGGCAGAACTACTATATTTATAATTGGCATGTTATTGTCTTTTCTGTCTACAATTATAAATCCGATATTGTACAGCGTGGCGTCTACGAAATTCAGAAGAGCATTTATGGTGAGTAGAATATTATTTAAATAATCAATGTTCGCTGAAGTTATGGATACTAATTTCAGAACATAATTAAACATTACGTAAACAAACATTTCGATATGCAAATACTGTACTATCAAGTTCGTTATTCAGCAAAATCCGTTTCAAAATGGCGGTTACTTTTAGAAAGTTTGATGATAACAAAATAATTTGTTTCGGAACTAAAATTACATTGCAAATTTACTATCAAAGCGAAACATTTAATATTAGCTTTGGCGAGAAGAGGGAATAGAAAAAACGTCTGCCGAAAGGAAAAATGTAACGGAAATGTGGAACGAACGAGCAAACTAATTTCGTTTTTCTATTTATTTTTCTTCCTCATCTTCTACAACATTACACGCGTTATATGAAAACGTTGTGTTGCTTTGGTTTACGGTATTTTTCCTTACTTGAAGAACATGAGCATATTGTAACCTTTTATAATATATTCGAAATTAATATAAACGTTTAAAATAATTGTTATTAATATAATTAGTTTTTAACAACATAACCTATTATTATTATTATAGCTTATCAGCTGTGCAATGAGATCAGCTGATTGTAACAATAGCTACGTATATTATTGCTACCCTAGTATCTTCATTTGACTAAAATTTGAGAGAAATCTGATAATCCGATTTTGAGAAACTACGATAATTTCATCCAAAGATGTTTTTTGACAGCTCCAACATATTTACGAGATTACATTTCGTTAGAGTTGAACACGTTCAAGATTGAAAAAATTATAATAATATTTCTTATGTTGTATCAAATTTTGTTACAACCATTCTTGTTTCTTTTATAGGTCATCATTAGTCGCATTTTTAGACGTGGAACTTCAACGTCCCAAGAAAATAAAGTCCAGGACACGACGTTAGGATAACACTTAGCACAATCTATCGCAGTGGTTACTTTATTTCAGCTCTTTACGATACTCATACTGCCTCCATCAGAAGGAAATCTACTCGTTTTGTAATAGTTAAATATTTTTAAGTTCTTTCATAATAAAATCGGCGAGAACATCAAAAGAACTGATTTTATAAGGTATATTGTTTATTAATAAATTCTTTGTGATTACCAAATACATTGTGTGAAACATACACCTACTTCCCTATATTTTCGATATATTCTAAACCATATTTTCGAAATAAAATTAAAGTTTAATAGTTTTTGTAGGTTTTCTTTTAGTCCTTTTCAGGTTTTTTGATTAAAAATAATATTTTTTTCTTGATTCTGTTTTTATGAACCCTTGCATATTGCAGACTAAATTATTCAATCCATTTTAATGAATTTTGATATTTATGCCGATAGCTTAAAATCAAATTTTAATTTAACTAAATTTCATTTTTTTTTAATCTTAAATTCGGATTTTCAAAAATCACTTAACTACTTAGATTTGCTAAGCTTTAGATCAAACGTACCCTAATAAAACTTACCATGTAGCCCTAAAAATAAGGTTCAGAAGCTATTAGAAAAAAACAGAAAATACAAAAATCTCAGGAAGACCGATTTTTCTATTACGAGTCGCCTTAAAACATAAGCCAGATTTGAAGTTATTAAAATGAACAGTTTGGGGCCAAATCGAAAAAAAACTCCTGAAAGCAAAAAAGGCTCAAATTTGGTACATCGATTTAAGTTACAAATCGTCAGATGTTATAAAAGCTTTACAAAATCTGATGAACCGGTTTTAAAAAATGAAGCCTATTAACTTTTATAAAAATAGATTCGTGTTCAGGATTTATAACGACAACATTTTTTCATAAGTTTAAGAAAATCCTAATGAACTGGCATTGCTTTTACCGTCTTAAAGAATACAGCTTTCTTCAGTATCAATGTTGCCTCAATTATTTGTTGTACTGTATAATGAATTACCTTTTACATTGCTATTAAACGTAAATAGTTTTTAAATAACTATTACTTAGCTAACAGCTGACCGAAGTCAGTAAATTCGAATCACTTAATCATGAAGTATGGGACATCCTGACCAACTCTGCTGTTTGCTTCTAATAACAAGTACTTATTGTTAGAGTTTTACGAGGATATAAATCAGCTGTTTAGGTAATTATCGTAAAGGCAATAAGAGTTAGTTGTTTTCTTCGAAAAGATAAATTTGAGCCAAAAAATATTACACAAATATCGCAAAGTTTTCACAACAAACAAGCAAGTGACAAGTGCACGTATATTTGTCAACTCCAAAGTAACTTCATTTAATTCAGCGGTGAAGTACTTAGGAATGACGTTTGACACGAAACTAAGATGGAAGTTGCATGTCAAAATGAAGAAAAGCGAACAAAATTTGAAATATAGACGGATGCATTCGCTTCTAGGGCGACAGTCTGAATTAGATTTACCAGACAAAGTACTACTATGCGAGAAATTTTTAAAACCAGTATGTATGGGCTGCCACTTTGAGGATGTGCTAAGGATGAATCAATCTCGATAATGCCTTTCTTGATAAGGCAGTGAAAAGTATTGTTCGTGCACTGTACAGAAGATGCTAAGAAGCAGAAATGGATAGAGGAGACGCAGAGGACCTACTCTATTTATGTTTCAGTTCTTATAAACGCAAGATTATGTGTGAGTATTTACATAGGAATTATTTTAAAAAAAACAATACCTAGCTTTAACATGACAGCTACTACGTTTCTGTACCTAGTTATATTTGCAATAAAATAAAATAAATCTTATTTCTTGAAGCTGTAGACAAAAATGTGTAATACAAATTTGTTTTATTGAAAATCAAATATGTGCCAACGTAACAAAATTGAAATGAAAGATATTTTACTTTTTTTATTTTTTATTTCAGCTCCGGAGATAAAACCCTATTATTAATGTCTATCGATCAAATAGGAAGGCTTAGTTTCTTTGCAGTCTCCCATCTGCTGTAGGTGCAACCATCGGTCCCCGAACCTCGGAGTGTTCATGCTCCACTGCTTGCTTTTTCATTTCTTCACCGACAAAGCCTATATATTTAAATCCATATGTATATTATTGTTTCAAATATACCATGGTGCATCAAAGTACCTTATTTTAAAAAACTTGAATTATGTTCATATTTGCCTTATTTGTGCAGCCCCACAACTGTATCCCGTAGTTCCACACTGGTTTTAAGACCTGCTTATATATGGATTGAAAGTTTGGATTGCCTCCCAATCCAATTAGCCAATATGATTTTTTTAACTTAAAATTCATTTTTTTCATGTTCCTTCCACTTCCGTTTTACATCTAATGCCATTCACAAATATTTAGCGGAGTTAGCGTGGGGAATTGGTACAGAGTTTATTTTAATTGAGATCGGATGATCTATCTTAAGATTTGTAAAATTTGCATTGACTGCTTTGGTTTCATTCAGGTTAGTACGTCCTTTTTGGTCCATTTGAACGCCGAAGTCTATAGCCCGTTAAAGATTTATCACGGGTTCTTCAATTTTCTTACCAGTTCCTAAGACTGCAGTATCAAGTACCAGTGGTTGTATCTTCTGCAGTATGAAGATCACCTGTATAAAACAAATATAGTGCAGGTCCCAGAACGCCACCCTGCGGTACTCCTGCTGATATTTCCTCCAATTCAGAGTATTCTCCTTCATATTTCACTCGGAATTGACTATCAGTTACGTATTACTTTAGAATTGCGTAGTATTGCTTTGGTAGGTCTCTTTGCAGCTTCTAAACTAAACGCTTATCGAAGGCTTTTGATACATCCAATAATGTACTAGCACAAACTTCTTTTTTCTCAAAGGAATTTTCTATAACGTTCCTGATCCTATGAACTTGGTCTGAAGTATAATGTCCTCATTTGAAGCCAAATTGATGTTCAGGAATACGTTTTCCGTTTTCAATGATGAGCTTTAGTCTTTTTAGCAACAGCTTACATTTTACTTTCTAGAATAAATAAAAAAAAATAATAATATTTATGGGTAATATTTTAGATTTACTCCTGAACAATTTAGTGGTTTAAAGCAAAAAATCTTTATTTTTCAGTTAAAATTGAACGAAATCTAACGTACTAATTTTGAGATTTTACTCTTTTTTACAATTATCGAACAAGATTTTAAAGTAAATAAATTTATTTGGATATTGTAATAAAATATTTAAATACCGTTATAGTAAATTTTTAAAAATCGATTTAAAATATTTTCATAAAAAATGTCGTATAAATGCAAACATTTTAAAAATATTAAAAGTCTAGTTAAATAACTAGTAGATCCAAGAACAGTAGACTTGACAGAGCATTTTTAATTGGATGGTAACTCTTCCACGATCATCACGCGGGCGTAAAATTTTCCGTCGAAATCTGGTAACCGTATTTGCCAAAAATTTCACCAAGCCAACTTTATTGGAAATTGAAACTGTGTGAATCACAAACGGAAGTTGTTAATTTCCAAAAACACTACTGAACTAAGTCAGTTGATTTTGTTCTCTTCAACCTTCGTATTACAATGGGCTAATCAATCCTTCTTAGCTTGATCAATCCTTGTCGGCCGCTTAAGGAATACAAATCTAATAATGTTTTTGATGCTGAATTTCGTGTTCAAAAGAAATGTTGAAAAATAGCTTGAATCAGCTGACTCGGTGACGTAATTAAAGTAAATTTCAAAAAAAAAAAAAATTTCACATCATTATAGGCAGTAATATTTTATTACTTACGCTTTTTTTGACATTATATATCGAATGTATGTATATCGATATAAGAATATATATGGCATATATATTTATGTCAGACTAATGAGAACGAAGAATCAGCGTTAATAGCAGTAAGTGCGTATCGAAACAACAACTGTTAAGTGCGCAATCGTGTTTATATAAAATCCGTACTTGTGCCAAATAAGAATTTGAAAACGCACGCACACGTACGCACGCACGCACGCACGCACGCACGCACGCGCACACACACACACACACACACACACACACACACACACACACACACACACACACTCAGATATATTTATATATTATATATATTTTTTTATTTTATTACAAAACTATTATTTATCAATATATCCATATATATATATATATATATATATATATATATATATATATATATATATATATATATATATATTTATTTATTTAATATATATAATTATCGAAACGTTATTTTTATTCAGTGGGTTTGGATGTTACCATGATAACCGCTTCAATAGCTCATTTCCCAATGTGAATTCGCTAACAACGTGACGCTGTCTCACTTCAAACAACGCATTATTGAAGTATTGAACAATCCTGTTTATCTCTGATGTATGTCAGAGTTGGGTAGTAAATGTATTAAAGTTTAAGTGCAGTACGGCTTAACCAAGTTGAATATCAAGCAATAATGTAACGCTACTGAAGTACTGAGCAACAGTTAGTAATGTTCGGTCATTTGCTTTTAAGCCGTTCTTAGAGAATTTCCATTTAAAAGTGAGCCTTTAGAACTGACCAGGGAAGATGAAGTGAGTGCCCATTCTGACCATAGTAGAACACACTTTTATTTTTATTATTAGTCGTTAAATATATATATATATATAACGATAATATAATAATAAAAACTGTGTTCTAAACCTACAACTTATATTATATATATATATATATACTATATATATATATATATATATATATATATGTGTGTGAGGTTGACTACTCTCTGGAACCTACAACTTTGAGGTGTGTGTGTGTGTGTGACTGTTGGTTGAAACAACTCGAACACTCCAGCCTTAAATTGTGTGTGTGTGTGTGTGTGTGTGTGTGTGTGTGTGTGTGTGTGTGTGTGTGTGTGTGTGTGTGTGTGTGTGTGTGTGTGTGTGTGTGTGTGTGTGCAGATTAGATTAATTAGAAATTATTGAAGACGATCCTTGTAAGTGAGTATTGATAGGCTCCTACGCTCCGATTGATGAGATTTCTATTTTATACTTCTTAGTGCATCTTATACTTGAATTGAAAAAGCGTGTTTATTAAAAATCTTTTATTATTTTATTTTATTTTCTACTCTTTAGTGATGAATCTTGTAATCGGCTCGAACTCGCTTCTTCCGACAACTTTCAATGTGAAAAGTGTTAGAAGAAACTAACGCCATCTATTGAGCAAAGCTAAAACTATTTTTCGAAAGGCAATTTTAGTTAATTAATTAGAACCAAATGAAACAAAATTTGATGTGCCTAATTATTGAATATTGCATTGTCATAGGAAGCAAGCAAGTGTGCAAAATGTTAAGTCGATAGAATGACGGAAAGTGGGTTAAAAATAGATTATGAGATATGAACCATAGAACATACAGACAGAGGAAACAAATTAAGAACAAGCAATATAAAAAATAGTTAAGTCGATTCCTACTTAGGTCAAAAATTTATTTAATTAATGAATTAATATTTGAAAAACTGTGTTAACATCAAGTGTCAACCAATACAACTTTTAAAAAATGTGTTTGAACTTGAGTGGATGAATAGAAAGTAATTTATTAACGATTGAAAATTTGAACAAGATATATCTTAATATATAAAAGAAATAATCCTGACTGATGACTGATTCATAATCAATGCAGAGCCAAAACTATTTTAGCAAGCGACTTGAAATTTTCAGGATACATTTATGTTACTATATAGGCGTGCACTAAAAAAGGATTTTGCAAAAATTTGATTTAACGCCATTAAACTACTTACCCAGTCCAAATTTAATAATCAACGTACAGGCAAGACTATTATAACTAGAGACTTGAAATTTTCAGGGTACATTCTTACTACAATCGTGAGATACACTGAGAGGATTTTGCAACAAATTTTATTTTAACGCCATTAAACTACTTACCCAGTCCAAATTCAACCCACAAAAAGACAAAAATATAAAAGAGGTATAAATGTTTGTATTGGAAAAAAATATTTTGTATCCTATTTTCTTAAACCGAATGGAATATGATTGAAGGCAATAAAACAACATATTCAGGGTATAATGTTTTTTTATTCACTGTAAAATAATCATGAGTTTAGGTGAAACGTTTTTATTAATATATTTTTTTATGTTTATAAATTATTACATTACTGAAACAGTTTAAGTTTCGTGGGCGATGCCGACGGGTAATGCTAGTAAATATATATATATATATATATATATATATATATATATATATATATATATATATATATAGGAAAGTATGAACTAACAGTAGGAATTAAATAAGGAAAATCGTGTAAAAAATAAGTAAATTCTCCTTTAAGTAAATTATACGTTTATGTTTCTTACGATTGCATAAAAATGCAGTTACAAACTAAAAGAGCTAGTTGGCCAGTGTAGTAGAACGGTTATCCTGTAGTTAAATGTGTAAATATATTTTAAGAAAAGAACTAGCCTTGTAAAATAGCAGTTAAAGAAAGAGAGAGAAGAGGTACACAAGTTTCTGGAGCCATCAATCTACGTTCCGTACTTGGACGAGTACCAAGTTCTTGTACACAATTTAAATCCGAAACAAAGACAGATTAGGCAGCCAAAAGTCAAACTGTTACTTAGAGAACTGTTAAAAATTCTTTTAAACTGATTTGCGTTCTTTAAAATTACTTATTAATAATAGATTTTTTTTGTTATTTTAAGGCGAAAAGCACATTGAGGTTATTATCGCCTCCCTAAATGTAAGTGTCAGTGTACAATGTTAAAGTCGTAAGTGTAGTGTTGTAAATATACGTGTGTGTTATACTCGGGTAACGGCGTGAGACGTCTAAATCCTCTCCATAAGTGCAGCTAGTCTGCACTCCCCTGCTGGTTATTAATAATAGAACACATGTTATGTCTTATAATGTATTATTCACTGCCATTTTTGTGTATAGAACAACACATGCAGTTTATAAAGTCTGAATCAACTGTTGTTCTCAAGTTATTTTAAAATATATAAAATGAAATTTACAACACGTGCCTAAACGCTTAGTCTATTTGTGTGTGTGTGTGTGTGTGTGTGTGTGTGTGTGTGTGTATGTGTGTGCGCGCGCGCAAAGCATGACGGCTTCATAACAGCTTAGGCAAGTTCGTTGGAAAGTAAAATCCATTCAACAGTTTCAAAATAGCAGCCTTTTCAAATCATAATGATATAAACATTTTTTGAAAATCTCACTTCACCATCGCAATCAAAAGTTAAACGTTGAATAATTTAGAGTTTGAAATTTTCAAATCCAATTTAAAATGCAAATTTATACTGACATTAACGCAGATTATGAAAGTTAAATTATATTTTCAAAAAATTGTAAGATATAAAGAAAAAATATCTTGAGAATTCGCTTCCATAGTATCGCTATTATTTAGATTAAAAAACAATTCAGACTTTATATATTCTACCAACACGCCTAATCTTTTCCGATAATCCCGGCACGTAAAGGATCGTCATAAATTCTTTAGGTTTTTCGCTTTCTTGAATCCCTTTCTTAGTATTAACCCCAACTGTAATGGTACCGGGTGAATTTTAATTGGTTTACAAACACAACACATTTATTTATATTAAAAAAGTAGAAATAATTGTTTTACCACTTAGATTAGATTAGAGACTAGATGAAGGGATAGTACAACCCCAGGCACTGCGATCGACTGACCTATTGTGCAACTAAACCTCTTAATAATACCTAGTTTTATCCCTTACTATAACCTCCAACAAAAATAACACCCCTTCGTTATCGTTTACTGTGACTCACATTTAATATCGTTTCTCATGACGTCACTCAGCGTGCGCAGTAATTAACCTAATGCTCTTCATGATGTCTCTTATTAAAAAGTTTTAATACTGTATAACAAAGTTGCCATAATTCCTAGGTGAAGGAATGAAACAATGCTTTACACTCTAACAATCTAGTTTCACTTAGCCCAGATTCCAGGTTAACTTGCGTTAAAGATAATCATACCTTGTGGCAATAAAGTTAAAAGCATTGTTATTTTATGAATTTAAACGAGGTTATTATGGAAACATTATAAGACGGTAACATGTCCCAGGTAGTTTATATAATTAAAAGTTAAGACAAGAAAATATTATACATGTTATGCATTATCATTCGTTTTTGTTTCTTTATTTACAAAATAAAGGCTTTATTTATTTTTTTTTTATTTTAAGGCGAAAAGCACATTATCGTCACCCTAAATGTAAGTGTATGTATAAAGTGTTAAAGTGTTAAATGTATTGTTGTAAATATAAGTGTGTGTTAGACTCGGGGACCACGAGGGACGTCTAAATCTTCTCAATAAGTGCAGCTAGTCTGCATCCCCTGCGGGGAATGAATAAAAGCTTTATTAATTATAGTATTTTAAGTATTATTCTTAATATTTTGCTTTCTTCATAAGATTATTGGAATTTTAATATTGGGAATAAAAATAATTTCTTGAAACGATTAGAAAAAACACTTTTTTGTCTTTAAACAAGAACAACCTTCAAGATGCCAAATACGATTTGGATGAAGGTTTTGTGCCTGGTTCATTTTGCTTATTTGTTTTTGATAAATAGTCAGCTGATTTTAATATTATATTAAAAGTTTATTCTTTTTGTACTTATCGATTAGCTTTTTCTAGGTTTCGTTTTTAGCTCATTGGTCTAATAAAATAGTTTCATAGAAAAAGGCTAAATGAATAAATATCAAAGAAATAAAATCACTATTACACATATATAATCTATGAGCTGAAAAAATTGTACTATTTTATTAATTCAGAAATAGAGATAATTTGACTACAGCTGATTTAGCACAGCCGTTTCTTCAGTAATACACTTCAACTGAGTTTACGCGTATTTTTATTATAATTTTCGAGCTATTTAAATAATAACAAATAAATCATTATTCATTATGATTTAGTTGTTAATGTTTAAATATTTATTTGTTTTGCTTTGAGGAATTAAAAAAAAGTAATTATTGCAGTTAACTGTGTTTGATAAATATAGTAGACAATTTTAAAAAACGTGTTAAGTTGTACATGACTGAAAAAACTTGAAATGATTGGAGACGTAATTTTAATTGTATAGTAAATTGTAAATTAAAAACACACACACACACAGACACACATATATACATATATATATACACTCACACACACACACACACACACACACACACACACACACACACACACACACACACACACACACACACACACACACACACACACACACACACACACACACACACACACACACACACACACACATATATATATATATATATATATATATATATATATATATATATACATATACATATACATATATATATATATATATATATATATATATATATATATATATATATATATATATGTGTGTGTGTGTGTGTGTGTGTTTTGTTTGTTTGTTTGTTTTTAAATGTTTCAGAAACAATTAAATTATAATTTCTATAAATATTAAAGTATATGATAAAACAATATGCACATATATGTATTTATGTGACTTTATTAATTCACTCTATATAGACAAAAATATTATTATTTAAAGCATCGTGAAACATATGACGGTTTATTTACCATCTGCTGTTTCGTGTCTGCATATGTAAGGTAATCTCTAAGTTACCTGAACAGTACCCTGGTGTGAGGCTAGGAGCATTAAATTTTATACATATTCATGCCAAGCGCCGTGTTCAACTAAGACTTAACAAACATTTAGGTTACGCAATTAAAATTCAAACACAATAAGTCGTGACACAGAAACACGTTGAATAAACGGAGCAATATTATGCAAACATTCTCACGATCGATTGTTTCCGCCGAAATGTTCGATTCGGAAGCAACTGATACAAAAATATTGAAAAAACAACCGAACGACTCGATATTAGGATAATCAGAATTTTGCATTTAGAGTTACAACCCAGTCTGTGTATCGTTTTTTAAGTAAAAAAAATTTTTTTAACAAACTTCTATTAAAAACAAAAATTTCCAATTAGGCGGCCACCATGGTAAAATTCAGACCCAAGACCTTGAAAAGAGCAACGATCCTGACCTATAGATCACATTTTGAAGGTTTGTTAGAATGTTTATGCATTCATCCTCTCTCTCTCTCTCTCTCTCTCTCTCTCTCTCTCTCTCTCTCTCTCTCTCTCTCTCTCTCTCTCTCTCTCTTTCTGTCTGTGTGTGTGTGCGCGCGCGCGCGTGCGTGCTTGCGAATGTACGTGTGCCTGTGCATGTTCAAATTTGATTAACCTATAACGCAAAAATTGATTACGTTAATAACATAGGTTAGTTCTTTAACAAAGAAACTAAGTTCAACAGCTTCAAAATGGTGGCCATCTCAGATATTGAAAAATTCATAACATGCCTTAAACGTTTTTTGAAAATTCGATTTCCCAATCGTGATCAGAATTAAAAGAATGCATAAATTAACTTTTTAAATTTTAAAAATCCCTTGAAATTAAGAATTTTTTTATGTCGGCCATAGTTTATTTTTGTGTAAAGTGAAAATTTAAATATATGCAGATTTTCATGGTGATTATCATTTGAAATAAGAATTTCAAAAAAGTGTAAGGTAAAGAAAAATACCTACGGAAATTCGCTTCTATCACGTCGCGTGCCGTGTTTTTGTTTTCAAATGTTTTAAGCACTTCAGAAAAATATATATTTATCATGTCTAAAAGCACGTTGCAACTAAAACTACACGCTACACTTCAACGAAAGTAGTCAATTTTTTTCCGGCATAGTTCACAAAAAGTCAAGAAAAACAGACATTCAAAACAAAAACCAGTTTTTAAACGTTCGTACTTTATGCCAGTTAGACTAATGAGGACGATGGATCAATGTTAACATAAGAGAAAAGCAACGAGAGCAACTGCGGCTCGAACTAAGAATCTTTAGTGCGCAGTTGAGCGACGCAGTAGACTGACTTGATCGATGCTTTACCCACTTCGACCATCGAGCCTCCAATTTTTTTAACCCAAGCGACGCGACAAAAAATGCATGTCCATAAAAATGTCAAAATCTCGTTGTTCTCAAAAACCACGCTTGTTGTAAACAAAACTGTCAACTTCAATGTAAACATGAACATGCATTTCATTGTTGATAATTTTGGCATTACATGTACTTTTTCATGAATTCAGAAAGACAGCCACGTTTGCAACAATAATGTACACTGTTGTTCTCAAAATTCAGATCTAAAATGAAACAAATTAGACTTAAAATCAAGCATTTAATACTAGAGTCACGTATTACAATTTGTACGTGGATAAAAATTAAATTCGGATTATTGTTTAATCTCTTTTGCCTTTTTCAAGCTCGAAATCGCTGTATTTATGTCGTTACGTTTTATTATTCTAATTGAAAACATAAAATTGAACAGTTAAAATACAATTATAATTTAATTTTTGTAATTTAAATATTTAAGGGACATAGATTAAATTTAGCTCTTTCCTATTTTATTTGTTTGCTTTATTCAGAAAACTATTAGTAGGTTATCACGTACAAAGATTATTTTATTAAACACCGAAGTAAACTGTTTACCAAAAATATAAAAATATAGCTAAATGGTGTTTACGTAGTACATAATGAAAATTAGGAACATTTATACATTCGATTAATATTTTATAGGTTTGAAATGACCGATATTTTTAATATTTTTTTAGAATTTTACTGATTAATGTCGAAGCTATTATCATAGAATATTTTTGTACAATTATGAAACAAATCGCACTAAAATTATTCACGTATGAGTGCTAACACATTTATGTATGTGTATACATAACCTATAAATTTTAACGGTCTCACGAGCTATCGAAAAGTGATCTAGAGGTCAGGATTGGTCTCAAGTTCCCGGGTCTGGTTCTTACCATGATGGCAGCTCTAAGGAGTAATTTTCCAATGGAAAGTCGCTAATAAATACTGAGAAATTGTCTTGTTTTTTCCTCTAAATCTGAAATGAGACATTCCGTGTATTTCAAATTTGGTTTACTAATTCCAGCTATGAATCTTCAAAATTTAAACAAAACCTGATGTAATGATTCGTATAAATCAGGCCCAGTTAATTAAATTTGAGCGAAAACGATTGAAGGTAGAACAGGAGCGTGAACATGAATGTGAATGTGAACGGAAACATGAATATGAACATGAAAATTCACATAAAATGAACATAAACATGAACATAAACATAAAATAAACACTAACATGAAAACAAATACGAACACAAATACAAAACACGATCAAAAAACGTAAAAGTAATCATTGATATAAATATGAAATGTACATGAATTTCAACGTGAACATGAAAATGAATGTAGGAAGGCCTACATGAACATGAACAAGAAACACGAACACAAAAAATAATACTAACCCAAACACGAATACAAAAACTAACACTAACACAAACACGAAAAAACACGGAAAAAACAAAAACACAAACATAAATATAATCAAAAACACAAATAATAACGTAAACGTAGCATAAATAAAAATGCAATCAAAAACATAAACATTTTTTAAACAAATATTTATCTGCACGTATATTTTTAAAATGAACAGAGCTAAAAAATAAACAGCCACCTATCTGAAAAGTTTATTTCGCAGAAGGAAAATTTGGAGCAATATCGTCTAACATATGTCTTTATGAGAGGGCCCCTAAGCCGTTATTGCTTTCAGTGGGTCCTGAGCTATAAAGTAGTATTTATATTGTTGCACTGCTATTGACAAGCTTATCCTGTAAACCAGGGCCAACACTAAATTCCAGAAAATAAAACTGTCACCACGCAAAGACATTATTCATGCGGCAGGTGCTCCTGATACTTCAGTTCAACGCTAACATAATATTGGCTTATGAAACATGTACAATACTTTTTTCAGTATTCAATGACCAAAAGGTTTTTTTCCCGTGAGTTGATCAGAAAATAAATTTCCGGTCCGGAAGACATCAACATGAAATGGAAAAGCATTAACGTAAGCAATATTTATGAAATCGTAATTCTCTCGAATACGAAAATTTTATTTGCTGAAAAGAAAACACCAAAGCAGCGATGAGGATGTATTTTTGTTTTTTGATACGGTAACTGAAATTGATTTTTGAATGATAAAACCAATAATGACACCGTTTAACCAATAATAAATTATCTAACACTAATTGATTTTCATGAAATTTACAATTTAACTGTAGTTTTTCAGGAAAATTATGTTGATTTACTTGTATTTACTCAAAATCGGCTAGAACTTATAATGTTTTTTATATTCTTTCTTTTAACAGCATCCAATAAGTACTCAGCAAAACGAATGGGTCACCACATCTCCAAAAACATCAATTCACAATTTATTTCAAAAAATGTATATATATATATATATATATATATATATATATATATATATATATAAAAACCTAGCACTCCACACAAAAGCTACCATGGAAGACATTTTGAAGGAAGAACGCAAAATCTTGAGGAAGATCCTTGGCCCGAGATTAACAGAAGATGGATACAGGTTGCACTCCCGGAAGACCACAGAGAAGATATCGAACCTGGCAGCAAATATCAGAAGAAGGAGGCTTCGGTTCTATGGACACATCAGTAGACTCCCAACAACGAAGCTTGCCAACAGAATCCTTAAGTATATACAAGGTGTCAAATCAACAACGTCGTGGATCGCACAAGTCAGAATAGACCTACATGACGCAGGAATAGACTCAACAGATGTTGAAGACAGGCACGCATACAGGAGAAAGACGCTCGGTTGGAAGGTCCCAGAGAATGAAATCCCAAAGAGAGCATGGGTAAAATGGACGGAGGAGCGGAAGAGGATCCATGGGGACAGGATGAGGGGGGTGTGGAGGATTAGAAGGAGCAAGACATGAGTCGGAGTGCTTGGCGTGATCCAACAGGGTCTATACGCAGATAATAATAATAATAATAATAATAATAATAATAATAATAATAATAATAATAATAATAATAATAATAATAATAATAATAATAATAATATAAAACCTTTACGCCTCAATGCTATGAAGCTGGACCCAAACAAAAAACAAAATGAAGGTAAATTTATCTGAGTTGGAAAATGTTGAGGGCATAACCACTATAAAACTGGAAGGACTTCAGAGGAACTGACAAAAATTTTAATAAGGACCAAGCATATGTAAGTGAATGATTGGAGTTTACAATAAAATTTATAGGTCTTAAATAAATAAACATTTTATTTATTTATTTAAACAATAAATAAATTTTAAAACAATAAATAGATATTTTCGAATCTTTGAGACGGTGTAGAATCAGTTTGAAGTAAGTATTTGAAAATACAAAAACTTTATATGAATGTATATTGTAGTTGTACAAAGATAAAACAAACGTTTTTGTACTAACTTTATGTAAGCCTATATGTTTTAATATGATAACGTCGTTGCTGATTGAATCAAAAAAAGTATTTTATCAGAGACAAAGTAGCTATCTCAAGGTATATAAAACGTAATACACAGCACTAACTTTCATAAAAACAGGTTATAAAATTGCGTGTAAACCCTTTAAAAAAAACACACACACACACACACACTCTCTCTCTCTTTCTCTCTCCCTTTCTGTCTGTCTGTCTTTCTCTCTCTCTCTCTCTCTCACACACACACACACACATCTTTATTTTCTGATAAATCTTTAATTGCCATTTCTAGAACGGTTTGATCTATTAAAAAGATTAAGACTTATACTTTTCTGCATACGAATTTAAGTAAAAACCAGCTTAAAATTTGTTTATTCATTAACGGCTTGAACAATAAACGATTCGTGAACATTGTAAATTAACTACAATACAGCGAAAAAATCGATTACAAGAAACGAAAAATAGAGAAAGGATAACAAGGCGGACAAACGTAATTAATCACCTAAAATAGTGAGTAGAAATGAGCCTAATACAAAAGTGGAGGAAGGAAAAAGTAGTAAAAAATTTTTTACTCATTAACGGCTTTAAGAACAAAAGATTCGTGAACATTATAAATCAACTACAAACTAACAAAAAAAATCGATTAAAAGAAACAAAAAATAGAGAAAGGATAACAGGACTGAAAAACGTTAACTCTAAGCACGTAAACCAGTGAGAAGAAATGGAGCTTAATACAGAAATAGAGGAAGGAAGATAATAATAATAGATACTGGATTATTATTATTTATTATTATATGGATCATTTATTATTATTAACAAAAGGCAAGATACTAGATTATTCTAAAAAGAATATATTCTATAGTTTATTATATACGGGTCAATCTAAAATGTATCAAAAACGAACAAATCTAAAATTTTAGCAAAAAACAAACTTACAAAAAAATGTGTACATTATTGTATGACGATTAGAAACAACCCATGTAGATGCACTTAAAAGAAATTTTTCAAAAATTCTAATATTAGCAATTGGATAAAATTAACATAATTATTATGCTGGTTGATGAAACAATACAGATTAAAGAAACAAACGCGTAACCTATGAGTATTTAGAAGTTGCGCGGCATAAAGTACAGTATCTACTTAGTGTTATAGAAGCGTGAAATCCTCTTTGTCTCTAATACAGCTTAGTGTTATAGAAGCTTAAGTGCTCCAGTCTTAATCTGGTTAATATCAAACAAGTATAATGGAATACAACACTAAGCATTCGGCTTACCAGGGGCGGCACGTCTTGCCTCTATCAAAAGCAGTTTTATTACGTGTGTGTTGGTATAAAGTACGTGCTCATGTGCGGCCAGCTGAACTAGAGAACGTGCGAGCTAAATTAGAGGCACGTAAAAGAGCTTCTAGTAGTTAATACTATACACTAGATTCTTAAAAGTAATGAACTTTGAACTACGACATAAGGTAATTTAAAAGAGGAAGAGCAAAAACGAAACGATGAATAGGTATTCTTTTAAAGTTTACTATTATAAATTGAAGAATTGCAACCCAAGTCAATGTAGCAAATTTTAAATAGTATGTTTTACTTTCGATTAGCAAGTATGTATTATTCAAATTGGGTAACGTTTTGGGTTACAAATCTTCATAAATTATATAAAATCAAGTGGACTGACTTTTAGAAGTTATCATTAATTTTTTATCCAATGAAAACATGAGCTATGAGAGCAGCTTTCATGGTAACAACTAGATTTGGGACCTTGAAATGAGCACCGATCCTGACCTATAGATTACTTTTGAGTGATCGTTAAAATGAGTATACTGCATATATATATATATATATATATATATATATATATATATATATATATATATATATATATATATATATATATATATATATATATATATATATATATATATATATATATATATATATATATATATATATATATATATATATATATATGTATATATTTAGCACGATCTTGTTTCTCATTTTCGGTTCAAATTTATTCAAATTTGACATTAAAATCGATTATTATATACATTAATACATTAAACAACATTATACATTAAACAAAAAATTCTTTCTGCACTTTAAAAATGGAGGTAATTTCAAATATCAAAATAACCATATGTTTTTGTTATTAAATGTTTTTGAAACATCTAATTTTTCTATCGCAATCAGCATTAAAAACTGCACACGTTATGCTCATCAATTTTCAAAATCCATTGAAACTAAAAAATATATAACGGAGATCAGTATTTATTTCGTATATTCAATGTAATTTGAAAGCTTATATTCTAATATGCGCTGAGTTAATTATGATGGTGAAACAGAATTTCAAAAACAGTAAGATAAAGTAAAATACTTTTGAAAATTTGCTTCTATCACGTCTGCGAGGCAGCTGTATGTAGGGATTATGTATTGATAATTCTCAAACTGAATTTTCCATGAGCAAATTATACATTATATTTGGTACTTTGACCTAAATTTGGTTGTAAAAAAAGGTTTACAATATATTTACTGTTCTTCGAAATTCAAAATATTGAAAGTACTTATGCGTTTTCATCAAATTATCAAAATTGGTCAAAACGTTGTATATATTTTATATACATTGGACAAATACACACACACACACACACATATATATATATATATATATATATATGTATATATGGATGGGCATACATTAAAACAAAAGTATGTTTTGGTTTCATTGAGACTTAAAAGTATATTAGCCTACCATACTGACTTGTAACATTGGAAAAGTAAACAAAATGATACAAACACATTAAACAAACTCCCTCGCTTTGAAGTATTTTTTTAAAACTTATATTAATAGTTTCTATTATATATTTAATATATTCGTGGTACGGAACTCTCTCGCTGATGTGATAGAAGCGAATTTCCAAGAGTATTTCATTTATCCCATTTTTTCAAATTCTAACTTCAATTATCATAATAAGCATTAAAATCTGCATATATCAGAATTTTTAACTTTTAAGTTATATTGAAAACATGAAATTGAATTTTAAGGACGATCAAATTAAATTGGCTAATTTCAATGGATTTTTGAATTTTTTAAAAGAACAATTGATGCAGTTTTGGACCCTTATTACGATGACTGAGTCAAATTTTCAAAGACTTTAATTACAAAAAATTATAATTTTTTAAAGATTTATAATGAAACTTTTTTATAAAAGATATGAAGAAAGATTTTTTATAAATTTTTATAAGATTCCTTATAAATTTTATGAAAGATTTAAAGTTCATTTCAAAACTATGAAACTATTTTTTTATTGACATATCCAATGTATTTTCAAAATTGAATTTTGGGCCCGGTTTGAATCACGTTGGACTAAAATTACAAAAATGTGTACTAAAAGACACACACACACACACACACACACACACACACACACACACACACACACACACACACACACACACACACACACACACACATATATATATATATATATATATATATATATATATATATATATATATATGTGTGTGTGTGTGTGTATGTATATGGTGTACATTATTTTATGACGACAGAGTCTATACTCAAATAATAATAATAATATATATGTATGTATCAAAAATTTCAAATTTCCGGGTCTGAGGTTTACCACGATGACCCGACTACCTCGATCAATTTTTCGTATACATAAAACAGGGCTATATGATTTTAGTTCATACGTATAACCATTCTAAAAACAATTAATGTTTATTTACTTTAAACTAATTATGTTTGTTGATAAATGGCGTTTAATTAGGTAAATAATATTAACTCCATTGCTGATTATATCCCATTCACAAATACTGATAAAAAATTAATTGAAAAACAACATTTTCTCAAAATAGCTTTTATTTTTCCGTAGACAATTTAATTAAATATTTAATTATCAATTAAAGGCAAGAGATTTGTACAAATACGTCATCACGTAAACAAATTTATTTTTTTAATTTTGTTTCAATCTATTTTTGTTTACTTTATACTTGATCTCCTAACAGTTTAGTTTGTTGAATGTTTTTACTACCAAAAAAGTCAATGTTTTGTAATTAATTATTTATACGAGTTAATAAATATTTGTACTTTGTTTCTAATGAAACTACAATGTTTTTCGTTTTGGCAGTAATACTTAATGATTTTTACATTTCTATAAAGAGAATTCAAACCAATTTTACTCTTTAAAAGGATAGGCCTAATATAAAAACATTCGTGTGTTCTCATTTTGAATATTACACAGTCAGTACATTCAAACAAATTGTTTATTAGTATAGTTCGTTAATTAGTGATTTATTATTATTTTTTTAATTAAGTTGAGATTTATTTTTGTAAGTACTATTCAATTTTTCTACTTCAAGGTATTATATACAAAATATTCTATCACTTTTAGTAGCTTACTACGCACACAATAAATGAAAACATATTTGTTCAATTGGTGGGAAAATATATGATTTTTAATTTTTTCCAAGTGAAAATTAGTGCATTTATGTTTTTATATTCAATGCAATTTCACTACTTCAAGGCATATAAAATTAAAATACCCTATATGCTTTTTAGTAATACACAGTTAACAAATCTAAGTCCAATAAGGGTAAAACTAAGTTTTTCATTACATACCCAATGTTAAAAATCCAAAATATAAAAGGACGGAAACAACTAGAAATTTAAAATATTCAAATAAATGTGACAAACATAACCTCAAAATGACTATCGCGCGAAAGTAAGAAACGTATTTTTCGTAGCGAAAACGATTTATTAAATGCGTGTTATTATTAATGAAAAGAATATATTTAAAACAATACTTCAACCTACTTCTACTAAGTTGTTGGGTGTTTTCGGAACCTAAATCGACACGGATGTGTTTAACTCGTTTGTAAGCAACGTGTTTTACATCTATTAATGAAAAGCGTGTTAATAATAATGATAAGAATGTAATTTTTTTAAAAAAAAAGAACAGTCTAACTCGACTCGGTTGCTGGACGTTTAAACTCAGTTTTGGGTTATATAACTAGTATTCCGTAAAAGCTTTGCGGCGGGTATAAAACTGCGGCTGTTTGCAAAAATGTGCTTCAGAATATAGTTCCGTAATAAATGGCTAGGAACCGTAGTTTATAGTAATAAAGCTAATCTCGCGCGGGTTAATATCTCGCAACGAAATATAGACACAACAAATGGAAAATTGTTAAAATCATTTTGTAAAAGTCTCGTAAAGTCAAAAATACTCTAATGAGAGAATAATTGTTTTTTTCTTACCGCGATTGTTATGCTATTTTGCGATTTTATTTACTTTTAAAACAATATAGACCTACACATGATTTAAAACAATTCTGTGAATGAAACGACCCCGAGTTTTTAACCTTCAGAGAGTTTACGTGTATTATAAGGTAACACAGCAGCCTTATGTTCCAAAACACCTGCTTTAAAAGAATTATGTGTACAACTGACATTTTTATTTTAGGGTAGGCTTACTTTATGTGTAGAAGTGTCAATGGCAGGGGTACAATAAAATTACTATTTTATACGAGTGGAAGCGAAACCTACTGGAGGCACTCTTTAAGGGAAAAACTCTCAAGCACTGTATTTATTTTATAAATTATTTATTAATCTGACATCAAAATTATATAAAATTTCAAAATTTTTAATAGTAGCACTTAGTTTTCAGTTGGTAACAAATTACTTAAAACAACCAAAAGTTATACGAATCATTACGATTTGCGGATATCACGAAAAAAATAGTTTCGGTGAAAATTTGGACAAATTTTTACCCAGTAATACAACTTCATCTGTTTAAAAAATGGCGGACAATAAAAAATTAACATGAATATTACGGTATAAATATACACTAACGGTAAACGAGTTCGAATTCGTATTTTCAGGAAAATTTAAAGATTTTAAAGATAAAAAATTCTTTGAAAATTTGGTTTTATCGTAATTAGTGTTTACGGCTTTTATCTTTGATTACTATGAAATATAAATTTCCAAAAAAAATAAAATAACGTGCTTTATACCTTATGGATTTTCATCCTTGTTACTTTTTCGCTACACTAAGTGTACAAAAAATATTTTGGTCTTGAAAAATCATAAGATTATACTGGTTCTATAAGTTTTCAGGTCATTTGAGTTAAAAAAACAGATTTTTAACATGTAGACCCTATCGTATTTTAGGGTTAGTTGTGATTTTGAATTTTGCAGGATGTGTGATTCGAAGAACATGTTTATAATGACATATAACAGTATATATTACATTAATTATAATCAAAAATTACTATTTGTCCTCCAGAAATCGAACCGGGGATCTTGCGGTTGTAAGCCGCGAGTTATAACCACTACACTACGAAAACTACGAAGTTTAACAGATTTAAGTATATGAAATGAATCGTTAATTTAACTTTGGTAGTTATAGGTCTATTAACAGATGTTTCATATTAACTTGTAACGACCAGCTGATTTAATTGACCAGCTGATAGTCAATATGTTTCAGGTTATGTTATTAAAGATTGTCAGTATTAACAACAGCTATTATAAATGTTTATATTTATTAATTTCGAATGCATTATAAAGGGTTATAACGTGCAAGTGTTTTTTAACTAAAGAGCCATACGGAAAGCAAAGCAACACAACGTTTTCATATAACACGATAATACACATCTACTGTTATAGAAAAGGAGAAAGGAAATGAAAGAAACAGAGAGATACGAAATTCGTTTGCTCGTTCGTTCCATATTTCCGTTACATTATTCAATTCGTCAGACGTTTTTTCTATTCACTCTTCTCGCCAAAGCTAACATCAAAAGCTTCGCTTCAATATGCTTTATTTTGGTGCGTTACTTGCAATAATACGTTTAGGGTGCAATCAGTTTATGTTTTCTTTAATTTCTTTCAAATTAAACAACAAGTGCAATGTAATAAAGAATTATAAAGATAAATTAACAGACAATATGTGTACTTTAAAACAATTTCAGTAGGCCTACAATATATAACTAATCTGTTGTATGAACAATATATTTTGTTGACATCTTAACTGTAAAATATTCTACAAAATAGCAGTAGGACTTGGCGACTATTTTGGAAATATATTTATTGTCGGGCAAAGTATGAACGCTTTAAGTCTCCATAAATCCTCTTCCTAATTATTGTTATTTTTAATGTCACTTTCAACAATTTTACTCTATCTACTAAAAGTGTATAGCACTCTGTAAAACGTATTCACAAAAAAAAATAATAATCCTGATTGTAAAATCCTCGGAAGTTTTCATTTTATTTCAAACTCGGTAATTTCGATATCCGCAAACATGATTATGTTCACTAAACAACTGAATATGAGAGAGTTTGTTTGACGTTTTTTCACCATTTATTCATTCATAAAATTCATTTACAATGTATATTTCAACTTTAAAAATTTGTTTTGATAACAACTAAAACACGAACGCTTTGTTAATCCTCAGGTTTCATAATAGCACACATTGTTTGAAATTAAAAGTGTATCTCTGGTGATTTTTAAGCTGAACATTGTTTTGTTTATTTTTACAGTAATTATAAACGGTGATGCAGGCATTTGTTGTTATATACAAAGTTTATATTTATGCTGTTGTTTGTTTTAAATGTAGAGTACTATATTTTAATTTATTTTGTATTAATTTTAAGCAATTGTTTACTCAGCTTATTATTATGTATTATGCACTTTCAGATAAAATGCATAGTGTAAATAAGTAATATTACTATATTGTAACAATAATAATAAAACTGTACAATTTTTGTGAAATCATTATAATATCCCTTTGTTTTATTATTTTTGAGGTTACGTTTTTAAAGTAATTAACATATACATATAATTTACACATACACTGAACTGTATGCCTTTTAAATATTTTCGGTAACAATTTATATAAAACAGTGTACACAAAAAATCTTGAATTGCTTTAATCCTAAAATCATGTTATACAACGAATGCGTTTATACAAACACTTCTCGTAAAATAATGGTTATGCAAAAACGTTATACCAACTATTTCTCTATACATTATCTCCACGAACATATAGCTCCAAAGTCATCGACAGAACATCGAAAACTATCGTGAAATCGATTAATTATATGTCAGTTGTACGTAAAAGATTACAGATCGTGAGTGGTCGAAATTTCCAGTAAATAATTTAACATTACATAACAAAATTTTAAAAGTGATGTGGCCACAGGTTTTCTCCATTTTTTCAAATTTATTTAAAAAGTTACTTAAATATAAATAACTAGGAGAAACCATATTTGGTTTGCCAAAACCATGAAATTTCATTTATGGTGTTTCTAATGTTGAATTAAAAAATGACTTTCTACAGCACTGTGACCTTGTAGATTTATTATTGTATTGTTCGCTTTCTGTATTCCTGAGATGCTCAATTACAGCGACTTTTCCAGCTCTGTATAACTTCTAGGATTCAGAGAGGGTTTAAGGTGGTAACCTACTTCTAATTGGTGACTTCCCAATTCATTATTGAGCTACTTACAGATGCTTGCTCTGCTAATTGCCTTTCAATCTCTGCCCCGTACTCTTGACCCTTATCACGGAGTTTGTTCCCCATATGGCCAGCTTTTTGTTTTTTCGGTGATTTCCCGATTATTCTGTTTTACATTCTTACTCATAGGAACAAGAGTAGCTAGGAAAATTATATCTGCACACGCGCGCGCGCTCACACACAGACCCCGCATGTATGAGTAAGGCTAAGGTACACTGAGAGGTTGCCAGATATCCCACGGCTTCGTTTGATCCACCTTGAGGCCTGTTACACACTCCATCAACACAGGTTGCTTTACAATTTCGAGTTAGCCAGGTTATGTAGATTAGTGTATGTGTACATGTTTGTCTTGAGTACAAAAAGACAGTAATATGAGCTAGATGTACGGTGAGATCAACAAACACACCAGCTGCTCATTACAGCTGCATCCGCAGACTACAGAGTGGAAACTGATTTTCAGAATAAATTCAATGTACATTGGGTCGTACTGAAAACCCAGTGTGGCTTAGGTACCTTGGGGTTGCAAAATATGCCGCGATTTCTGTATCCTATGTTCTAGGTAATCCATTTTCATTTACTCATTTGGGTAAAGAAGTAAATAGACTGCACAGTACTGAGAGTGTGAAAAATTTTATTTAAAAATTTAAACGAATTTCTCCTTTTTTGGTCGATTGAGTAAAAAAAAAGTATTCCAGGGCTCCGTTTGAAACACCATTAGGCAGGTGTCATTCTCTCCATCAGTACGAGTTACTTTACACTTTAGAGTTAGCTGGGTTATATAAAGTGGTGAATGTGTGTGTGTGTGTGTGTGTGTGTGTGTGTGTGTGTGTGTGTGTGTGTGTATGTCTTGATTAGATGAATGAGAGTAGTATGAGCTAGAAGTACGGTGGGATCGCTAAACCCATCAGCTGCTCATTTTAGCTGCCTCCGCTGGGGTTTTTAAAGTTACACCATAAATATATTATGGTGTTGGCTTAAATAACACATTGATAAAGTTTATTAATTGTAATTATTTAAACGGTTTCCACATAATCCAAAATTAAAGTTATATTATTTAGAAATTGTTTTTAATTCAACAGATGTTATGAAAATAAATATTAAAATGATAGAAAAAGGAAATTTGAAGGGTGAGTTGCTCCCTTAAGGAAGGGTTTTTCAAAAAATACTTTCTTAGTACGTCATAAAATTAATGTATCCTTAAAATTTCAAGTGTTTAGCTATTTCAATTTTAGCTGTGCTTTGATTATGGAACTGTCAGGTCTTTACACACGCGCGCGCACACACACACACACACACACACACGCGCGCGCGCGAACACACACACACACACACACACACACATATATATATATATATATATATATATATATATATATATATATACGTTGAAGACAGGCACGCATACAGGAGAAAGATGCTCGGTTGGAAGGTCCCAGAGAATGAAATCCCAAAGAGAGGGTAAAATGGACGGAGAAGCGGAAGAGGATCCATGGGGACAGGATGAGGGAGGTGTGGAGGATTAGAAGGAACAAGACATGAGTCGGAGTGTTTTGCGTGATCCAACAGGGTCTATACGCAAATAATAATAATAATAATAATAATATATATATATATATATATATATATATATATATATATATATATATATATATATATATGATTGTGTATAAACATTAATTTTATTTAGAATTTGATGCATAGGTGTATTCTTTTGATACATTTGATTACAAGTTGTTAGAAAAACGTTGTTGAAAATGAAATTTCCTTGAGATCAAATAATACTCTCGAGGACTAAAACATGCGAAACGTTATCGTTCAATTCATCTAGTCTTCCGTGATGTGCACTTATGGAAAAACCTATACAAAAAACTACTACAATATTTTGAATTTCTGAAAACGGAATTTAAAATCTAAAAATATTAAAATCTCAAATTTACGCTTCTCGCAGTAAGAACTAATGTTTTCGTTTAATGTATTTGGCTGGTTTCTTAATTTCTACGGAATTAATTTAGTCTAACAAATTTAGTTTTCGGAAAATCGCGCTATATCAGTTTTATATTTAAGTTAACTAAAAAAAAATATTACTTTATTTCGTTGACATGATTTTTAATTCTTTTTTCTGCAGTTTGTTTTTTAACATTAAATTGCCTTTAAAATATTATTATATGGAAAAATGGATATAACAATCCACTGAAATGTTAAAATTAAGAAAACGTAATGGCTAGCGGTTTCGACAGTTTGCCTTCATCATCAGGCCACAGACATCATGAAGTTTTACCGTGGCGCTTAATCATTACCAGTTAAACAGGTTTTTTCCTTACTATGAGTGGGTGGGTGGGAGTAAATATGTCAGTCATATTTATAATGTAGCTATATTACCGTAATGCATAAGGTTTTGGTTTATACGTAAACATATTTCCCAACGCAAGTCCTTCTTCCCACTGCTTCTCCTTCAAACGCCAAGATTAAACAAACGACCTGTTTGGAAGTCGTAATAAGTCCTTTGCACCAAGTGAAACACAAATTGTTGTGTTAATTTTTTTCTGTGTATCTTTTAATAATTTTATAGTATGCTAATGTTTTGATGTTTTGTCAAAAAGTAATAAATATAAAATTCAAATACATAAGTTAGTATAATTTTTGAATCGCGTTCTTGTGTACAATAGACCGACTATTTTAATGTTTATGATGACGGCAGACAGTCGATATTGATAGACCTAAAAGCGGAAACAAAAGAATTGTATGGACGAGAACACAAAGGTAACATTACTGAAGATTATCCTTAAAACTTACCAAACGTTTCAATAAAATATGTTTGCACAAGTTACGAAAATATTAACAATGCATTATTTTTTATTTTATTTCTCATTACATGTTTATATTAAATACTACCTATTATAATCAAGAGGAAAACTATTTTAAAGTGTTGATGTATATATCAATTTTATGCCCTTTAAATTATGATATATGAACCCTTGGATACTGTCCGCCCGTAGGTCTGTCATATTGACTGACTTTCATGACATCTTACATTTAAATATTTACCAATACCTCAATTAGAGTTTATTATATTTATTTTAGAAATATTTTTTTTTCAAGAACGTTTTTGTTCAAAACACTAAAACTTTGATTGAATTAAAAAAAGGATCCCGCTGCATACTTTTAAAAAAAATATATTTAATAAAATGTAGGCATAATTGCCTGATTCCTTTCAAAAAGTAAAAACACTGTTAATCGGTCAAATTATCAAAATAGGTTTCGATTACATTCTTATTTGTATAGAATATTTAAAAGTTGTTTACGGTCAAAGAGTCAGTCGAAACAAATCGAAAAAATCATGACAGAATCGAGGTTTATTAATTAAAAACAATACTCTAGAACAGTAAATTTATTTCATTTCAAACTAATAACTGACCGATTTTTGTTTAACGTCCGACTATTGTGCACACTTGGGCTAATGCAGACGATGGGATGATTTATAGCGTATGAAAATGCCAAGCCCTCGCCGGGAATCGAACCCGCGTCTTCGGGGTGAAAGTACGCTATCAACTAGGCCACCGAGGCGGCAATAACTGAACCGATGTATGATGTTTTACTAATTTTGAAAAGAGTAGGCAAAATTTTCGGATTTATACTGTTAGTATTCAAATCCATGATAGTAGGCCATATTATATTATAGTGCGCAGTTCAGAGACGCAGTAAACTAATCGGTGCTTTAGCCACCGAATCTCCACGAATGAGAAATTATACGTATGGGTTTTGCATAATTTAGTTTGTTATATTGAATGATTTTGTGCAAGTTCATTATTTTTCTTCTCTAGTGTCGGCGATGGTATACTTAATGGTTTTTCGTCGCAAAAAAAAATCTACTCAACCTTAAAATATTAAAAAAATATAAATCAATCATTCAACATTTCAATTTCTAAAACTATAATTAAAATACGTTAATAATGAATTAAAATAGGTAGTAAATTTTAAAGTTTCTCTCTCTCTCTCTATTACACTCTAATTACAAATTACAATTAATTAAAGAACAACAAGTTATCAAGCACCAATTATGTTTGCAAATCTGGTTTAATACTAATAACATTGTAAATTCACATTTAAAATCAACCATTTCCACAATTTCAATTATAGTTTGAATTGCTTTGTATTCACAGTGTAAAACTTTTTGAAGAAAAAATTAAATTGAAAATTCAGTAAAACTGAGTAATTTTTTATGTTTAAAGCTTAATCATTAATCGAATTTCTTTTTCTATACCTATTACAAGAAAAACTAAACTTCTAATAAATGATTACTTTTAACTTTCTTTCTTTTTTCTGTGTTAATTCTTCCGAGGGATATTTTTATTTTGTATATTTAATGAAGCTAACTTATTAATCACGAAGAGACAATCCCATTACAAATGCCTCTTTTTTGAATAACGTGCTTAGAACAATTTCAATATTTAAAAGTTGTTAAACATATCGGTTTGTGTGGCCCTACTGACAGTCCCCTATCTCTGCCCGTAGTACAAGCCGGGACAAGCATTTCGAATAAAAAACACGTTTTGGGCACTGTTTTCACACAAATATATTTGTGATTTCTCCTTCCATTGTGCATTTATCTACTGTTAATACGGACATCATAAAATACTAGGGAAGTACACGGATTGTTTATTTTACTTTTGTTAATGGGCGAAGCTCCCCTCTTCTAATTAAGCACATGAAATCAAAATTTAAAAAATATATAATACTACGTATATTAAAAAAAGGAACTAAAAATTATTTACAGTACTTACAAAGAATTAATATACGTTTCATACCTAAATAAATAATATTAATAATAACAAATATTAAAAATATATTTTTCTAAAGTAGAAAGAGAAAGAGAGGGAGGAAGAGAGTGATAGAAAGAGAGAGAGAGAGAGAGAGAGAGAGAGAGAGAGAGAGAGAGAGAGAGAGAGAGAAAGAAAGAGAGAGAGACAGGAAGTACAGGGATGTTTGTTTTTTTCACTTTTATTAATGGTTGAAGTTAGCATCATCAGGTCCTCTCGTCCACTTAACCCCATGAAAACAAAATTTAAAAAAATATAAAATACAATAATATATAGACCCTACATAAATGAATGTTCATTACAGTAATTACAAACAAATAATATAGGTATCATACTTAAATATGTAATAATAATAATAAGAAGAAGAAGAAGAAGAAGAAGACGAAGAAGAAGTAATATTAAAAATATATTTTCTTAATGTAGAAGGAGGAATAGAGGGAGGGAGGGAAGGAGAGAGAGGGGGAGGGGAGAGAGAGACTAACATCCTTCTATAGTACCGGATGAGGTAAAATATTGATCAAATAATTCAATCAGTGATAAAAGCTCCAGACAATGACGGTGGTCCTTTGTGTAACTAGTGAAACAACGTTAGACAATAGAGATGGGAAAGAGATACTTCCGAGATGAGTCCTAAACAAGTATACTGTATCAGGTAAATAAATCAGACAGTGTAAAGGCTTACGTCAATGGAATGTAACATATTTACAGTCACAGTACGAAATACGTTTAAATAAGGTACTCTCGCTTTTTAAACAAATATATATTTTATTAATGAATTTGTAAAAATGAGTTATTTGGAGCGGCTATTACCAGACCGAGAACCTTGAAATGAGCACCGATCATGACTACTAGATCATTTTTTGAAAGGATGTTAAACATATATACTACTAGTATATATTCACTGGTGATTTATCCATGACACAACGGGTAATCTCTGCCACATTTGCAGATGACACTGCTATAATGGCCTCCAGTAATGATCCACAGACAGCTTCTCAAACATTGCAGCATACTTTGAAACTAGTTCAACTTTGGATGGAAAAATGGCATATAAAAGTTAATGAAGCTAAATGTCAACATATAACCTTCACATTAAGGAAGCACACATGTCCAGCAATATCCATAAATAAAAAACTGATACCGCAGACCTCAGAAGTGAAGTACCTGGGGATTCATTTGGACAGACGTCTGAATTGGCAGAAACATATTTTTACTAAGCGTAAACAACTTGGTATTAAACTCAGAAATATGTACTGGCTGATTGGGCACAAATCAAAACTTTCAACCAATAATAAAATATTACTATATAAGACAATACTGAAACCAATATGTACTTATGGATACAATTATGGGGTTCCGCTTACAAATCAAATATTGCAATTTTACAAAGCTTCCAATCTAAGATACTACGTTTAATCTTAACAGCTCCAAAAATAATCACAAATGAAATAATCCACAAACAACTCAATATTTCGACCGTCACAGAAGACAATGAAACTTATAGCAATAGTTACTGACATCGAATATTAGCCCATCCTAATTTAATGATGAGATCGACAACACGAAGACTCAAGAGAAGAATACCTAGCGAACTGCCTGACAATTAACAGCTGACCTAACAGATATAACATTATGTAGCAATATTTTATTATTATTATTTATGTAATCTCATTATTTGTATGTATCAATGGGTACATGTTTTCATGTCATTATTTTGGCCATACAATTTACTTAGTGTCCTGTAGACAGATTTTAAATACTAATAAATAAATTTAAAAAATATATATATACTACTACTAGTACCGGAAGTCCGTGAAAACGTCTGTGAGCATGAGATAATACGTTACAATGGTTCTATTTTTATTTCTAAATTTAAATAGTTTTTAAAAAAATGCGCTAGATAACGTCAGGTGTAATTTTAGCTAAACATTTCGTTTTAAAAGTCTAATTAGGATTTTTTTTTAATACTCAGGACGTTATATCTAATATAAAATCTATTATTACCGTGTTGTCTAATCTCCTTCTGTACAAATAAGTTTGATTTAAAAAAAAAAATGTACTTGTTACCTTCATTTGAATATAAATTAAAGAAGCTCTCTAATGATAATACATTAAATATTAAAATATATTTCATATATTCGCTTAGCATTACTTAAATTGCGTAGAAAAAAACAATAATTAACGCTGATCGACTTAATATTAATTTAATTCTAAATTACCTAAACCTTGCAATGGTCGCTAATATTTAACTATTAATCAGGTTTTATTGGATAATAAAATTGTTCGAACAGTTAATTATTTAATCCATTTTCGTACAAGCCTAGTTGTTGGGCCCTATTGTGATGACTTCTACAATAGTTCATTTTCCGAACGGAAATTCGCTAATAAGTTCAAATAAGGCGGAAATGAATTGTCCTTATGCTTGTTAAGTGTAGCGATGTGTTGAACACTTCTGTATTAATATGCATAGACAAACTTCGCAGCAAAGGTATTACCAACTTTATAAACTTAAATATACTGTAGTATTACAGCAAAGTGTGGCGTGTATTATGCACAGTACTTTGTCTAGCCTTAAGATCGTGTGAAACTCTTGACGTACAACAGTAGTGTTGGACTTTAGAACATTCATTTAGTGATCATATTACTAAACATGAAAACATTAGAATTTACCTGGTACTATTCAATTCAAAAACATAATGCTGGTATTACTAAAGTAATATTAGTATTTATAAACGAAATTAATTCAACTAGTATTAGTGAAACCATCGAGCGGACAGTTGGCGTATTTTATCCGCTATCTTTATTATATTTTGTTTCTGTTGGCGTCAATGATTATTGTGTCAACCTCCTGCAAGTCCTTGTATTACTTTATTAAAAATTTCACTTTCTCATAATTGTGGTTTAGAAATATGTACATCTTACATTTAACTTTACTCTGCTAGGCTATATCTCATTATTGGTGTATATATTCCGCCACGCATCTTGTTATGTTAGTGTTTCTTGTTAAATATAATTTAATTAGTATATGACAAAGCGAAGCAAGTCCTCTGTTTAACTCGATTGTTCGACATTGGGTTTGTTTGTTACACAGTTTTGGCTAAACGCATTGACAGACTGTTTAAAAATTTAGTACAAAGATACATAGCATAAAGCCCAAAATACGTTCGTATAAGATTTTTCCCATTAACTTCTGCTTCACGATATCAAACTTTGATTTAACGTTGAAAGTGTAGTTGCTGGTTACTTACTGTAAATACTGGCTGATTGGCAAGACCTATCATTATTTTTACTGCGTCGTTGAACAAAATTTCAATTTTCCAATCAAATTTATCCGGTAACATTTTTCCTAAACAAATATTACGATTGCTGGTTAAATTGGTGGAAAACGTTACGAGCGCTTACGTGGGGCGCTCTGTATATTATAGAGTTGTCCGTAAAATAAGGTTCCCAATAATTTTTCACAATGAAAAACATGTTTATTTGCAAAAACTGCTTGTTAGGTTAGTTGCAATTAGGTTGGTAAAGGTTCTGGTATTACTTTAATAATACATTTTTGGAAATCTTATGCTTTTTATATTTTTCGTCATAATCGCCTTTGAAATCGATGTATTTTGCATACGGTGAACCATCTTTTGCATGTCTGAGTCGAAAAACTCTCCTGCCGCGCCGCGAAGGTAGCTTAAAACGTCTTCTTTCAGCTCCTCTAAAGAACTGAAATGCGTCCCACCTAAGTGCTTCTTCGAATTAGGGAAGAAATGGTAGTCACTTGGGGCTAAGTCCGGGCTGTAGGGCGGATGTGTGACAGTATCCCATCCAAATTGGTTGATGAGATATGTTGTTACACGGGCGGTGTGCTGACGAAGGTTGTCTTGTTTGAAATAAACTCCCTTCGTGAGCATACCTCTCCTCTTGTTTTGAATCGTGCAGCGAAGGTTTTTTTACGTCTCACAGTAGCGATCACTATTTATTGTTGTGCCAGTATCCGTGAATAACAGTATCCGGTATGAACAATAACACAATAACTCTTCCTGTCCCAAAACACGCTCGCCATGACTTTGCCGGCAAACAGTGTTTGTTTGAACTTCGCGGCTTCGCCGACTATGGATTTTTCCACTGACTTGATTGTTCTTTCGTTTCCGGTGTCGTGTAGTGAACCCAGGTCTCGTCCCCAGTGACAATGGAGTCCAAGAATTTCTCACCATGGGTTTCGTAGACCTGAAGAAATTCGCGGGCCGCATCAATCCGTTGCCGTTTGTGATCTGCTGTAAGCTGTCTGTCAAAATTGTATCAATGCAGATCTTGCTGACATCAGGGATCATCTCGGAGAGCTCACGAACAGTCACCCTTCGATCGTTCAGCATTGTTTCTTCTACTTTCGCAATCGTATCTTCCGAAACAGATAGCCGTCCGGAACGCTGTTCATCATGAACGTCTGTACGTCTTTGAATTCTCTGCACCATTTGCGCACGTGTTGTATGCTCATACATTTTTCTCCGTAGACTTCACACAGTTGGGTATGAATATGAATATCCACCGGCTCAATTTTTTTGCACACAAAAAACGAATCACAGAACGTAATTCGTACCTGGCAGCAGACACAAGAGGCAACTTCATCATTAACGGCTACCAAACCAAGACTGAACGTCGCAGAGAGCTACTGGAGTGGGTATTGGAAATGGGGACTAAATTGCAAGCCAAGGTCACCGGATCGGCGTTACAGCGTTCCTAGCGACTTTAGCGCCTTGGGAACCTTACTTTACGGACAACCCTCGTAATTACGAGGTCTGCTGTTCTTCGAACTCGTACTTACAATCTTTTGAATATTTGTAAATGCATATAATTTATTAGTAGTATAAATTAGGCAATATCCTATAATGTTTGCATTTCCTTAAATATTATAAAATGTCTCTATACAATGTAACAGTACCAATTATAATACTAAAGTAAGAAATCAGCTGTCAACCAGCTGTTATTTTATTCATTCAGGTGAATTGCTACAATCAGCTACATTCAGATCAGCTACTACAAGAAAAATGGCCAATGAGTTTTTTGTTTTCTATTGAAAAAATCAAGAACTGACATTTAACAATAGTGCTTGTATTACATTGCGTTTGTATTACTAAATTTTGAAACGTTACATCTTTGCGGGTAAAACGAGATTTTAAAATATTCAGTCAGTTTTGGCATTATTCTACCCAAAATATTATAAAATTCAATTACCACTGTTGTTAATTAACTCAAATTCGTTTATTTATGCTAGTATTATTAAATTAAAAACATTAAATTTATAATTGTATTACTAAACTCAATAACATTCAACTAGTTCTGGTATTACTTTAACAAAATATTATTCAATTAGTACTATTTTTAATCAACTCAAAATCGTTCATTAATGTCAGTACTACCAACAAAAAAAATAATAAATTATTGCCAGTTACTAAACTCAAAAATTTATTAGTTCTTGTATTACTAAAGTCAAAAACATTTAGTTTTATTAGTACTGGTAATTAATATTGTAACTGAAGTGAAACCTAAAAATAATAATTAACGCTAATATTTTTAAACTAAAAACTTTAGAATATAGCAGGTGGCGATTCGAAAACTAAAGAAATGTAGGAAAAGTAGAAGTTAATTTATTCCAACAATGCTTTGAAAATATCCATCTGTTATTTTTTCACGCCACAAAATTATCTACATTGGATTTATGTGTATTTTTAACTTACAGCATATGACAAGTAATAAAGTTCATTAAAAAGAAATAAAAACAGCTGTAACGTTATAAGGCAAACAAGGATTAAATATAGCAACTATACTTTCTGCTCACGTAATATAGGTGTTGCAAGGTCGCTGTTTAACATGAAGGATTAGAAGAGTATGTGCTCAGAGCTTAAATGTATTTGTAGCATTAACTTGCTCCAGTTACAATGAAGTTATAATAACCGTCTAACTTTTTTAAATATAAATCTTTCTATAATACTGAAATCTGTTGTATATAGTCTTCAGATATACTGATACATGATCAGGGGCACAAAATGAATTGATTAAATCAGAATAGTTTTAATCATATTATAATGGAAAGTAAAATAAAATAAGCTTTAAAGAGGGGAATCATGGTAATACACCTATCTTTGGTGCCAATAATGACGTCTGGAATACATTTTAAGAGATTTGCAATTTGCAATACACATATTATGGTCTATGTAACCTTTTATTACATTACGAAGAAAAACGTAGTTACACAAAATCAGCTGATTCGTAAAGTTAATCTGTAGGTATTAATCAGCTGTTGTTTTAGCGAATGTGATTTAGAAAGCGAAGTAGTAGGGCACCAATGAACACAGTAACATCTGACATCTAAAAAATTTTTTATAGGAATATATATATGAAGTATTCTTTCTGAACTCCTAGTATATAAAAATGGTTATATCCATTTGAAGTCTATAGAGGCTCAAATGAAAGGTCTTGAACTCTACTTTCTAAATTTTACTGGCTATAGCACTAAATCACTATATCAGATCCAATATGGCCGCCAGAACTACGTAACCAATTCTACTTTTAGAATTTAAAATGACTATAAAACCATATGCATGAATCCAATCGAAGTCTACAAAAGATCAAATGAAAGCTTTTGAACTCTACTTTCGAAAGCTCTGTGGCAATCGTTTCGGCTCACGTAAAATCCAATATGGCTGCCAAAACCACGTGACTTTAGCGATTTTCGTCAAAGCATAAAAAAACAAACTGTTTGAGTCTCATTGAGGTTATGCAGGTATGTGAGGGTTCTTGGGGTCGTTAATCACGAATCCGAAGCCATATTTGTAAAATACATGATGGCGGACCGAATATGGCGTCCGAATATGGCACATTATTTTTTAACATTATGTGCAAAATGTTAAAAAAGTTACAAACCTCTCTCTCTCTCTCTCTCTCTCTCTCTCTCTCTCTCTCTCTCTCTCTCTCTCTCTCTCTCTCTCTCTCTCTCTCTCTCTCTCTCTCTCTCTCTCTCTCTCTCTCTCTCTCTATCTATCTCTCTCTCTCTCTATCTCTATCTCTATATATATATATATATATATCTATATATCTATCTATCTATCTATCTATCTATCTATCTATCTATCTATCTATCTATCTATCTATCTATCTATCTATCTATCTATCTATCTATCTATCTATCTATCTATCTATCTATCTATCTATCTATCTATCTATCTATCTATCTATCTATCTATCTATCTATCTATCTATCTATCTATCTTTTTTTTTTTTTTTGAGGGCGCGTATGTTATGTTTGTGCGTACAGATATTTGTGATACGTCTTCTAGGAACAGTTCGAACACTTTTAACACATTTTCAAAATATATATGTCAGCGTTGGAATTTTGTTTCGTTATTGACCATAAAAATATCCATCCGCTTCAAAATATCCTGTATGAAAAATATATAAAAAATATAACTTGTTTACATACAGAAACTATTTTTGAAAATTTGTTACTTTTTGGTAAAGCTTTTTATTATAAACATTTTCTTATTTTTCAGTAAGTCTCGGTTTTTACGTTGTACGTCATTTTTTACGTTGTTTTCGTACACTGTCATATTTGTATTTTTAAAAAATCAGTTATTTTCCTAACTGGCATGTTTTTGTTTCGGTTACCTACCGCTAGAGTGCATATGCATAACTTATAAATCGCTCATGTGAACTAAATTTTAAACTCAGTTCTTCAGTGCTCTTTATTTCTTAGTTAGATACAAAAATAACCGCAATGACGTTTCTAAATATGTTTTTATTTTTTTTATTTTACATTTCACAGAAGTATCAATTTAGTTTATAGTATTCAACAATCACAATCAAAAAAGGCAAACCGGAATCAACGCGTTTCATCAACATAGGTGTCGGAACGCATTTAAAGATCGTTGATAAAAATAATTATATATTTTATAACAAAATTGAGCTTACCGAATACATAACATACTTTCAAATAACTTTAATATATGTAGCACTGATTTTTTTAAAAAAGTATTATTGTAGATTCAATAACAAAATTTTATTTAGATAAATTCTACAATTAGATTAATTTACTAACACAATTTATAAACTTGTAAAGTTAACTGTTAGGTAAGAAAAACTTGTTTAACACGCGGTAAGGTAACCTAAATCCAATGCATAGCTGTGTAATCAGCCGCCTATTCAAAAGTTCCCCGGAGTTCCCAATCAACCCCTATTTTCTTTATATATTTTCCTTGAGAACGTTTCTCTTCATTTAGGTTGGTTTCCTATTATTCACTTATTGTACAAAATATTGTATATATAATAAAAGTATTTTATATACAATATTTATTTTACTGCAAATTACCAGTGGAGAATTAGTTAATTTGCTCCTACAGCTTTTGCTTCATTTGGTTAGATCTTTGTTGTGCTTTGAGATTGTGCTTATTCTATTTTACATTTTTACTAATAAGAACGTCCACAAGTAGCTAGGAAGCTGAGGTTTGTCCGAAGAATAAAATAATAACTACAGGAAGGGATAATAAAAACCCCAAGCACTGCGGACCTAATATGCAACTAAACTGAAGTTCAAGGTCAGCAGACTCGTGTCATTAATAACTTCCAACAATCCATTGACTGACTCATTGTGCTGGAAATCTTAAGGTCCTGGAAACCAAATACCCTTATCCTCCAGCTGGTAAGAGTCCCACAACGTAAATTATGTGACCTGCTGTTTTCTCTTCTCTCCTGCACAACCTACGGTTTCTCCGTGGTACCATGTGCACCTACATTCTACTATGTACTGTAATGAGCCCCATGGGTTTTTCTGCATTGAGTTCTGCCAAATAACTCTGATGTCATATTAAGTCCTCTTTGAGGGAACTTTTTAAAGACATGTTTGCTATAGTAATGCCTATAAAGATTGCACCATCGTACTTGGTGTTTCATATTTATCCATATATTGACAGCAGATCCCGCCAGAGACAGATAAATCTATATAGGCGGCTCAGTTTCTATAAACTCAGATGCATATCCCAGTCCAGCCAATCGGTTCACCTTATCATTACCCTCAATTCCCTTATGCTTCAAAACCCCGTACCGTTAAGAGTAAACAAGCGTTGAGGCCCTCTCGACACTAGGATCCGCCCATACATAGCCCTGAATGCATGGGTAAGGTTACGGTACACTGCGAGGTCGTCAGATATCGTTAGTACACCATTAGGCCGGTGTCAGTGTCATTCACTGCATCAGCACGGGTCGCTTTACACATTAGCATTAGCCAAGTTACGTAAAGTAGTGTGTGTGTATAGTTAAATATAAGTAGAATACGATTTAAAAGTCTTTTTAATATGTTTCAAAAAGAGCACTGTAATCGCATGGTACAAATAGTACAGTTCATGTCGCGTCAATACATGAAGACACAGAAGTCAGCTGATCCATTGTTGTTAATAATATGTAGTTTGTATTTGAAACAAGACCCTTACCGAAAATCAATAAGTACTTTAAAAGCATATGCTTGATAAACGTTATGAAATATAATATCATAATAAGATTCTGGTAGGCTGCAAATTAAACAGTTTTAAAATGCTTAAATGTTTTATTTGTGTGTTAAACAGTAATATGAATTACGAACACAATATTTTATATGCAGCTTTGTAAGATAAGAAAATAAACAAAATAAATTTTCAAATATTTTTCAATCAAATGCAGCAAAGTTCGGTACTTAAGCACGCCGTTTAATTCGTACCCAATCAGGTAGAACGGAATCGTTGTTTGACTGAATAGTTTTACTTAGTTCTAAACAGAGCAGTGCATAGCGGAACACGTAATATGATTACAAAGTTGGCAATACTGAAACTTCTATAACTAACTAACTGCTGCTACTTAATGCAATGCGAACAATTGAATCTCTTAACATAAACAATGCATTTATTGCCAACTTTAACATTGAGAACGGAACTGTTAACTCAATTATATTATGAATGTCGGAATCAAATACATATTCAAAATGTGGTTATTAAGTTACCATAAATAAACACTCGCCGAACTTTGACTTTGTTTCGTTTCGTAACAACAAAAGTAAATGTGAAACAAGAAAAGTTGGAATCACTTACTTTATTTCCACGAAAAAAAGCTAGTTTAGTTGTAGGCCTACTTGTTTTGATAACCAAACTAAAGTAACATGGTATGAGTGGAAAGAAATAATGTAGTAGTTTCAGAATCATTTTTGAATGTTAACAACAGATTAACGTGTCCCAAAAGGAGAAAAATAAAAAAGTATGAAAATGTCTATATTATTTCCACGTAGGTTATATTAGGTTACGAACTATTTTTTTCCTTGTTAGTTTTTTCTTGTTTCTTGTTGTCTTAGGCAAGTTATTTTTTTCTTGTTTTCGAATTTTTAAAAAACACACACACACACACACACACACACACACACACACACACACACACACACACACACACACACACACACACACACACACACACACACACACACACACACACACACACACACACACACACACAGTTGCATTGGTGAAATTAGATTTTCAAAAAAAAAAAAATAACAGAAATGTTATGCATTTTTAAATATTTTAAATACTCGCATTTTTGAAACTGTTAAAAGAATAATTTGGTTGGTTAACGTACTTGTCACCATAATCTATTTTTGTTCCAAGTTAAGGGGATTCGGAACGCCATATCTCGGTAATGTTAAAAACACAATTTTTATGGAAAAATTTCTCAAAAACCACTCGATAAAAATTAGTGAAATTTGCACAGTACTTTAGTACTAGTTACACAATTTAACATGAGGATTTTTTAATACATGCATTTACATCATTTTTATATTTTTTTTAAATAATGAAAATGTGACTAATTTTTGCCAAATTTACCTGTAATAACTTGAAAATTATTTCTCATATTACAAAATGATCGTTTTAAAGCATGTATTACACTCCCTAAAATAACTCTGGAAAATTTTAGGTCATAATATTGAGTAGTTTTTGAGAAAGTGTACCTTTTGTGAACAAAATATGTGATTTTCGGGAAATCATGCCTAAATTTTTACTTACGTATAACCGAAAGCTGCGGTTATGTTCAGCTGTTTTGATTTTCAATTACTGTTTCTTCAACAGTTTCTTTTAAGAAATTTGAAGCAACTTCTTTAGTTGAATTACCAATATAATTATTATATTTCAAAAATTTCCTGGGTGGCTGGGGTAAATTCATGATGTCACACAAGCTATCCCTTACCGATTTCTCGCAATCCATAAACCAACCTAGTATTAGTAGCAAAGTATGTGCTACCTTCCCTACTAGTTACACTTGAAGATGAATAAAAACTTTTTTAAATCACAGTTATTACATGAAAGCTGTATTTCACCCACTAAACTAATGTGCTTTATAATATCTAAATTTAATCCACTATAACTACTGTCTTTGCATAATACAGTATTCAAAAAGGTGTCACTAAGTATTTTTATTTCTAATATTTCATTAACATCTAATTTGTCACATTTATTTAAAAAATCGTCATAATAAATGTCACATTCACTAAGTTTTTTTTTGTGAAGAAGAAATTCTACTAGAGTTAGAACTAGGCCTAGATGAACTGTCAAGCACAGAAGTAACCTGTACAGCTTTTGGCTGATTTTTGTATTTGTAATTTTAGGCTTGTTTAAAGCTAATTGAAGAAACAACAATTAATAATAAAAAAATTTAAATTTAAACACAATTTTTGTGTTCCTGAGCCCCAAATATAAACGGACCAAAATTGCACACACACACACACACACACACACACACACACACACACACACACACACACACACACACACACACACACACACACACACACACACACACACACATTTAAGACTCATAAAAAAGTGATCCAGAGGTCAGGACCGTTGCATTGTCCCGGGCTTGAGTCTTACCATGATGGCCGCTTCAACAGCTCAATTTTACAATGGTTATTCGCCATTGTATCTTCGAATAGACAGTTACTTTGCTACCATCGTAAAGTTGTGTCGTCAACCAAATAAACAGTTTGAAAATCTTAACAAAATAAATTTTAACTTTAGACCAGCAATAATAATTATTCGTGATTGAAATACGATTATATTAGGCTATATAGTGCTACATTGGCATTTTAATTAGAAAATTAGCGGGAATGGATATCATGGTAAGATCCAGACTCGAGACCTTAAATTGAACGCCGATCCCAAGACAGGCACAGACAGAGAGAGGGCACTCTCATGTTCATAATAGTAGTTTATTTCGATTAAATTTAAACTTAACACAAGAAACGAATTTAACAATAACTTAACCTGCAGGAGTGCAGACTAGCTGCACCACTGAGAGGATTTAGACGTACCTCACGGTACCCGAGTCTAACACTCTTCACTTACGACTTTAACACTTGACATTCACACTTACACTTAGGGAGCCTTAATGTTCTTCTCGCCTAAAAATAAATAAATAATAACAAACAGTTTCTTCATTGAAGAAAATCCATTTTAAAAGTCTTAAAATGGCTGCCATTTGAAATCTTATTATGCCATAACGTTTTATCTTAACCTTTTTTGAAAATTTATCTTTTTAAACATCGTATTCAGTTTTAAAGTTTTTCATAAATTTACAGACTGATTTTTTTTTTTTTTAATTTTGTTGAAAACAATATTTTATCGTATTTTCAAAGTAATTTGAAGACTACTATACGTAAATTTTAAAGGATTGTTGTAACACTGAAACCGGAATTAACAAAGAATAAAATAAATTATATTTGTTTAAAAACCTTCAGTTCAGCTGCGTGTTGTGATCGTTTATCACGTCAGTAGTTTAGTTTTCATATTTTATTTGAGAAATTATTAAACAAATATTTTATAATTTTATATGTAGATTAGTCATTTGATGGGTAATTAGTACTCAATTAGGCATATTAATTTGACGCAGGGAATATTGCTGTGGAAGGGGTTTCCTGTGCATGAAACAGTTCCAAATCATACGCCTGGTTTGTCTTTATAAACTAATTAAGATACACTCCGAAATGTCAACCAAACACTCAATAGGTAACACATGGAATAATGCAATTATATTTTGTTAAACTTGAATATTTTTATACTTATTTAATTTAGGTCAAAAAATTTTATTATTAGTAAATTTTCATTAGAGAGTTGTGTTAGTCATGGTAAGATACAGACCCGGGACCTTGAAATGAGCTCCGATCCTGACCTTAAGACTAATAGGGGGGGGGTCATTAAAAATGTGTTATTTGTATAAGGGAGGGAGAGAGAGAGGGAGTTTTTCCACGCTCACGTTCGCTTTTTGGTCCTATTTGATTCAAACTTGGCAGAAGAATTTATTTTAATATTTTCTTCAGCAAATTTTTTACCCTGAAAAATACGTTCAACAGTTTCAAAATGGCGGTCATTTTAACAGTTTATTTTATTTTTTTAAATTTATTTTTACCATTATAATAATATTTGAAAATTTCGTTTCACTTTCAGAACCAGCGTTAAAATTTGTATTAATTATATTTTCTTTCTTGATCAATTGAAATTGTGGAATGAATTTAATGGCTGTTGAGTTTGATTTTTGTATTATCGAGCAAACTTAACAGTTGAAAATACTAATTCATGTGCATTTAAATTATGGTTATGATGATGATATCAGTTTTTTAGTAATTGTATAATTAAAAAATGATAAAGATTAGCTTCCATCACGTTAACGAGACAACTGCGTGCCAATTTTTTTTTTACTTTATTAAATTTTCATTGTTTTATTTTTTACAAAATATATCTACCTGAACATACGATATTTTATTTTAAATGGTGCAAAAACATTACGAAAATGATTTAAAATATTACTATTTCACAAAACAAATCAACGTTGTTTCTCAAAATTGACTACTCGGATTTTGCTCAAGTTTGGCTATGTTTTGAATAATCATATCCAACGTTAGTGTATTGTTTTCAAAAAATAGAAGATATATATGATCCAATTGAAGTAATCACAGCCGTCTGGATGAAGTCATTAAGCAAATTTCTGAAAGTATTTTTTTTTTAAACTCATATTTTACCAATCGTAAAAAACATTAGAATTTACAAATGGGCCTATAGGAATTTAAAAACTTTCAAATTTGCATTGAAAATACAAAAATTAACCGTGACTGCCGTTGAATTAAATTTCTCTATGTGAATAGATTTTGAAAATAAAATTATTAAATAACTTTTACGGACTCTTAATAACTTGAAAATAATTTAAATTAGACAATTTAAGAAAATTAAAAAGTCATCCTCTTTTTTAAATTTAGAGCTGTATTTATATCATATTTAAATATATTTAAATAAAATGCAGCTACAACAGCTTTATTTCTATACTAGTTTGGCTGATAGTGTTGTCCGTTATTTTTATGTATAAGGCTTAAATGCTATTCCATTTATATGCTATTCTTCCAGTGTATTATTTCTGTCTCTTAAACCTAGTTTTGGATTATTTTTAAAAACCTAAATCCGGAACTTTACAATGATCGCCGATCCGAAGAAACATGGCGGCTATTGCAAATAGTGAAAAAAATATTATTTCTTTTTTTTTATTACACTTTTTCGCAAAATTTGATTTGACCATCGTAATCGTAGTTAAAAACTGCTTAAAATTGTATTATTAATTGCTTTTTATTTATTTAATACTCATAACCAATCCTTACAAGATCGACTAATGGTTTACATATACAACAAAATCACTTTTGTTGGATAGCTATTACATTAATAACTTCCTTCACATCAGTGGAGCAGTTCATGAGGTTTAGTCCTCTTGAGGCGGCGATCGTTGCCGGCCACTTCAAGTACTGCCTCTATCTCACAATTTTCATGATAAGAAGCCGTAGATTATGACTAGTTGCACATTTTTTAACTTCATCTGTGACAAGCCTGATGTTCAAGTCCCGATGTAAATCATTGTTACGAATATACCATGAGGCATTGACTATTCCTCGCAAGACTTTAATTAATTTTTAATAAAATTTGTAAATTTGAAAGGTTAATTTATGACGATTAAGTCAATTTTTTTCAAATAAATTTGTGGATACATGAATGAATGAAATTAACGTATTCTGTTGTTTAATAAAATAGTACATGTTATTACAATAAAAACATTTATAAAGTATCTTCTTTTTAATGAAACCTCTAATAGTTTACAATAAACAGAATTGTGCATTGGCCTATTAAATGAGGAAAGAACATCCAAATTGTCTTCCAAAACTTAGAATCTGTGCACGTTTTAAGCTCTGTAACTGACGACTTAATTTTAAAACGTAGGAAAACTTATTATCTGTCATAATTTGGGTAATTCAGAGTGTAATAACTTCACTTGTTGCTTCTGTGCAAGTATATTTAAAAATACACATTGTTTAATCTTTTTCTATTTTAGCCAGTATATCTGTGTTAGTAGCTTCTCCTACAGCACAGAACATCCTGTAAAAAAGAATAACAAATTTTATTTTATTAAGCAAAACATTTATTGTAAAATACTTATATAAAAAAAACTTTTAAAATATTTTTAATAAATGTTATAGTTATTTAGACGTTTGCCATCATTTGTGTGTATAAATAAATACACGACGTTCGATAGTATAATTCAACTCTCGTTCTCAAGTGGCTAATTTAAAACCGAGACATGCAACTGGAACATAACCTTATTTCTAAACATAAGAATAAATGAACTAAAAACAACACTCTTTTAGGCCTTGTGTTTAATGAAAACTAACCGAATATATATTGCGCAAAAAACCATTAATTTAATTGGGAAGAGGCAAACATATTATACCGGGCAAAAAAGTTATAATTTAATCAATTTTATGATAACGAAGAGAATATTTTAAGAAAAAGGGATCATTACTACTTAACCTGTTTCCGTCTGGAGGAAGATCCCAGTCTTCGAAATTTAGAGTGAAATGAAAGTTTCAATAACTTTGATCAGGTAGTTGACAGGTATTTACTGTTGTATACATCTTTTCTGATTAGGCATTTGTCAGGTATTGGATAGTGTTTTCGTTTCATATTCTTACGATTTTCTAATCAAATATCTTTTAATTCTGTTTTAACCACTCAGGAGTCTGCCCGGAGAGTTTTTTGTTATTATTTTGTATGAACACTAACATAAGCCCAAACAACCAGACTTATGTTCTAGGTGCAAGTTTAGTTTTCAAATTTCGGACTTGATAACGAGAGCTGATCCGCACTATCACACGACATTTGACGTTGTGTATTGCTTCATATACTGTCAAGTGTCGGAATAAATAAACAGTAATAATAACATAATGATAGCTTTTATTTGTACTAATAATATAATATTTTGAATAAACATTTTTTTTCAAGAATTGTTTACAAAAAGTGTTTTCAGATTTACGTTTATTGTATTTTACGTGTGTGTAAGCAATATTGCTTTTGTAAACTTACCAGCAAAATCGGTTCAAACATTTTAAAATACGAAAATTATTTTCTTTTATTTTATAACTTCTGCATTTTATTTTTGAAAAATTTCATTGGAAAATTTTAGATTTAAGCTGCTATCATGGTAAGACCCCAGATTCGTGACCTTAATATGAACGCCGTTCCTGACATCTAGATCACTTTTGAGCGGGACATTAAAATTCATATGTGTATATGTATATATATATATATATATATATATATATATATTACATAGAAAACCGGTGTATATACCTTCGGCACAAACACAAACGCCTCTAGTTTTGTTTGCTTTAACAATGGTAATTTGGTAGATTCAGTAAAATTCTATATTGTATGAACTGTGTACACATTTTGCATAACCAGCGCCTGATTTGACCTGTAAGAAAAAATAAAATATTCAAAACAATCGTTTTTTTGTGTTTAACTTCCGACTATTATGCACACTTGGGCTAATGCAGACGATGGGACCATTTGTTGTAAATCAATTAAATTATACTTTTCAATCCTAAATTTCAGAGATTTTAATACTAATTCCATGATAAAATCAGATTTACAGTTTAAAATAAAATTATTGATTGACCTAATTTAAAACACATTAAGGAATTTTGCTTCGTAAATAACTTTTGGAACTATACAATTACGAAATAGAATTGAATTTTCCTCTATCGCAAGAGTTTGTTTACTTGAAGTATTCATTTGAAGAGCTATTACAGCCTCCATCATGGTACTCATACTCGGTACTATGAAATGAGCATCGATCGTAATATATAGAACACGTTTAAATATTGTATTAAATATTTTAATACAAAGTCGTTAAAAAGTCGATTTTGCTAATGGAAAAATTCAATACCAAGCTACTATTTTCAATTAGCGGTAATTTCAAATTTAAAACAATTAACTTTTTCAAATTACAGATTGTTTGAAAATCTAATTACCAGAGGTAATACATGCAGTGATGAACCAGTGATAGGGTAAACAATCAAATTCTCAATAAGAGAACATTGTAAATAACAGTTATATATGAACTTTGTGTGAATCCATGTGTTACTTTAGGTGTACAGCTAGGGTTTGAGGGGGATTAACTACTTAAGTTTTTAGAAAGCGAGATTAACAGCGGTTTCTTGGACCCCGACACGTCAGCTTAAGAGATTTTTGTATACCCCTATCACTTCACCTTAAACCGACTCCAGTGCTCTTAACGAGCTCCATAATCTTGTATCCTGATTCTGGTAGGGTACAAGAAGATGGTGGGTGGAACCAGAATAACTACTGATCTTGGTTGAACTACTGATCTGGTTGGTGAGATCCAAAGTCTCATTGTTTTGGCCTCTAAGAACTCGCAATCAAGGAGTATGTGTGTTGCGGTTTCAACTCTCTACCCGCACAAACGACACTCTGGTGAGATTTTTAAATAATCTTATGTAGATGATTCCGGATGTGGCCGTGTCCGATGATCATGGCGACAACCTGCCTCAGTGACCTCCTGTTAAACTGGAAAATGTCCTTCCCCCAATCTTTGGCCAGGAAATTGTTTCCATCGTTTTATGTGCTCATCCCTAGCTCATTTCCTTACTGGTCCTCTCGCAGTTGTGCGACTAATGCTGCACACGGGATCTGGTCCCATTAGTCGATCAGCTAGGAGTTACTAATAGGACTTGTTAAACTGTCCACCAAAAATCCCAAGACTCTGGATAAAGGAACAGTGGAGATATGTTTGTTTATATGTAAGATTTTAATTGTAATTTTTAATTTGTACAAAAGCAAAACGATCTACCAATGGTCCTCTGGTTATATACAGTAAACATAAAATTTTCTCTCGCTATTAGCATATTCACAATTATAACAAATTATAAATCTAAATTTCATTAAACATTTTTGTTTCCGCTGTTCCGGATTGGTTAATAGCAAAAACCATATTTTCATTAAACACGTGTATTAAAACGTTATTTTAAATGGATTTACTTTTTTGTGTTACTCTGACAATTTGCTTCCATTAAGTAATCGATACATTTAGGCTAGAATGCCGCGATTATTATCTTTAAAACATTTCATAGAATACACAGAGTATCGGGTTACAAACGAATGTTATATACAACCACCTTCCATTCCATTAACAGAGGATGAAGCCAACTGTTTACTTACAGGGAGTGCCTACTTCTCGGAGTAATAGCAAGTAGTTTGTTACAACTCTCACTTGTGTGCAGGATCGAGTCTATTTACTACCTTAAAAACTTTTTATACATTACGGCGTTCAAATGTGCTCATTGTTACAACAGTCATAATATAGTACAAACTGTTTAAACCACACACAAAAAAGGGACTTATGTATGTGTTTTGCTTGTGCTTTTGTCTGAACGGTAAGTCGACAAAATTTGTAAACATTCATATTATTTAATTAAAAAAACACAATCTTAAAACGTTTTATAGTATCCTAGCTAAATTACCGTTGAAAAATCAACGTTTTTTTCAAATAACTTGATACTCTTACTGAAGTAAATTCGTAAAACCAATTTTTATGCATTCCAAAATCCTTTATCTTAACTATACATCTAGATATTTCATGCATGTTTACAATTTTTTTTACACCCCTATTTTTCATTCAATAATTCAACACTCTAAACTATACGTCAAAATATTTGTTTTTAATTTTTTTATATATCCCAATTTCGGTTCCTCCAATTGGATAAAAAATGTTCACGTACTTCAAACTACGACCACAAAATACCGGCTTATAACTATGTTCAGTATTATAATCTGCCTTCCCTAGCTTCGTCAATTCTACTTTCGTTGACGCGTTTCGGAGAACCTCCATCTACAAAAACAATTTCTATACTCTATGAGAATTGACGAAGCTAGGGAAGGCAGATTATAATACTGAACATAGCAGAAATAATAATCCTAGCAGAAAAGAAGAAGAATATAAAAGGAATTTCACCGGCTGATAACACTGAACACAAAGTGACTAGAAGTACAACAACCATTATAAAAACGTGCTCGATATCAGAGTCTAAAGTCTACGTAATTATACTACTTCCCGCTAAAAGCGCTGCTAACTACAAGAGGAAGACTTTTGAGAAAATAGTACTATTATCAACTATTCAACTATAGTTGAACGTTCTGCTACAAGATGTCACCAGCAGCGAGAATCATATGGGTTATAATTCTAGTACGTTTATATTCAAATTTATAGTCACGTGATATTTCAAACTGCTTTTTTCAAAATATTCCTACTTTCTACGTTCCTTTAAACTAAACTTTTTGTAGATAAACATATTCGAGCAACTCTAATATTTTTCATTTACCTACTTACTAAATTCCAGTTTTCCAACTTTCATAGTAACAGAAATATTTCCTTTCAGAGTTGTTCGAAAGAACCCTTTTATTTGGACAAAGATTTAGTACAAGAAAATATGTTCTTGAACCCTTTTGAATTATCAATGTGCCATTAATAATTTACTTATAAAGCATGCATATAGCGGAACACAAAATGCCCTAATATTTTACGTGAATTGCACAATAAATATTTTACATATAATTGGAAATCGTGATAATATTAAACGTTAATATGCTATTTTTAAACGTACAAGATAAGATAGCAAGTGTTTAAACTACAAAAGCGCTATAAATATTCAGTTATTGATTTTACATCAATTGACGGATTTAGTTTGGTGCAGCACATGTGTAGAGCATAAATCCGATAAGAAACTTGTTAAAAAGTTTATGGCGACGGAAATATTAGCAAAGCTGACAAAGTGGTTGGTACGCTGATACCGATGAGTGGCAAAGTGTTATAAATAAGTAATAAAATTGTACGAATTATAAACAATGTGATTTGTTATATTAGTACTAGCTAATAAACATTGGCATGAATTAGTAACAAAGTTAGTGGTAATAATTAGTAACACGTATTACTAATTACTTAAAGAAATATTACAGAAAAGTTATAAATTACAGTTATAATGTACTTGAACGCACGTGTTTTGCTAAGCAATAAAACTTTTACGTTAAAACAGTACAGTGGAAGATAGCGAAAAAATATTAAACAATAAAGTTGTAGACAATTTAATTTATGACTCACGGATCTTCATAAAAACATTGATCGAAACAATTGTTTAGCCGGTGTAGATAGAAAAACAGACGAATACAATAAGAGCTACATCGGCTTTGTCAGTTTCATTAAAACCAGCTTACCGAGACAATTAGTCGAGTATATGATTTATGGATGTTCGATATCTCTATTGCTAAACAATTTCCACTGTACATATTAGTATGTGTATTATTTATGACAAAATTGTATCGATTAGTGATAAAGTGGTAATAGCGGACATGAATGTATTAGTGACAAATTGGTATTAGTTATTGTATAAGTAGAATTCAGTTAAAGGGATATTGACCTCTAAGTACCTCGAATGGCAAATAAATAGTTAGAATAAAAGTATTGAAACTTGTTATTAATTATACGAAAAAGATAAGAAATAGGGAAGGAGTGTTATCAGTTATTGATAAAGTGGTATTATTAGTGGACAAGTGGTTGTAGTTAGTGAAACAATTAATGTATTAATAAGAACGTTATATTAAATAATGACAAAGTAGTACGAATTAGTATCGACATTTTACCAATTACTTATCAAAGTGAAAAAGTGATATTTAATGAAATTTGAGACGAAGTAATCTACGTTTTAGTTCGAAGCACTGATCTAGTCAGCTGACAGTCAACCAATAGCGGTAGAGTGCGGTGTTGTCATATTTATGACCTTGAATAGACTGTTTAATATAAACAAATATTCACATTAGTCTTCGGCGGAGAAGCAATCTTGAAACACTGTTCTTATAGGTTCTTAATTATTTGAATTATATATTATATATAAATTATACGTTTAAAGAATCAAAGGGGAGACAAAAAAATGTAACAAAACTGACACGGTGACTTGCTGGAAGCAAATTTGTAAAAACTACTGGCACTCAATAAGTAATTAACAACCGAAAATCAAAATTTTGAAAATAAACACTGATGTGTATAATTAACAAATTTCACTTTTATAAAATCATTTTATTCATTGGTATAATTTGCATAAATTAGTATTTTTAATTTTGTAAATTCCTTGAAAGTACGGCATATTAGGATTGTTAAAGCAATATTTTTTTAAAAAAAAGAAGACGTTATGTTATTTTAAGGCATTTTAAAAGACATTTCATATATGCATATATTTACTCAGTGTAAAATAAACAATTACAAAAATATACATTTAATTTAAAAATTAATTTATAACCATTTTAATTTATCTAATGTAAAATTTATTTCAACTAATGAAATACCTTAATTATTATCAATTAAATAATACTTAATTATTTAGGAAAAACCGCATTAAACATTACTGTACCTTGATTTTTGAGAATCTTATAAGAAAATGAGTTATTAGAAGGACATCATAAGTAAGACCCACTCGGTAGTGAACATGGTTTGATTGTCCGTTTAACATTTTGTGATTATATAAGAGTAATATTTCAGTATAATTACATCCAAGCGTGACACAAAATAACTTAGACAAGTTCGTCACCCAGCCCTTATTCGTCTACATTAAAATGGTTGAATTTAAATTTTAAAACTCAAACATTCTTGGACTCTTTTGAAAATCTGCTTTAATCAAAGTGTTTAGCGTTAACATTTGCATATATTAGCATTTTAAATTCGTCAGCAAACAGAATTTATGTTTTTGTTTTTATTGTAAAAGAGAATAAAATTTGCATATTAAAATATAGTTTGGCGATGTTAAAATGCTGCAACTTTTTGGAAATTAGCTTTTATCATTCCAGTCTTGAGCTTACGTTTGTATAGGCTATACAGGGTGACAATATAACTATTAGACATAGGGAGTTACATGTTAATATATCTCTCACTAAACAAAATGTACTGTTAAAGCCACTAAACTGAAATATTGGTGTGTTGGTATACCGACATATTCGTAGATTTCACTGAATATATTTTACAGACAGTTAGTTTTACGTAAGTTTCGGGCACAAATCCTAACCTAGAAAAAAACTAAAGTTTATAAATAAAAACAGAGTTTTAATGTACAGTAAATTAATTCTACAGTGGATTAAAACTGTTTTTTACTTATGAATCGTAATATGTTATACTTTCACGTAGTCAAAACTTCAATTTTTAAAACAATTGAAAAAAATATTTATTGTATGATTTTAATGAAACTATTAAAATAATATTTGTTGATAACTGCTAGTGGAAAATATGAAAAAACAGTTAAAAAGAAAACCAAATTCAAGATGGTAGCCTTTTTGAGCAGGTAAACAACGACTCAGATGTCTTGATAATTCTATATCTTTCAAGGAATTTTTAAATTTAATTAACCAAAACTTTGTTTTGGATAGATCTCATGTTCAAATTTTTAGATAAAATATTAAACTTTTATTATATTCTTAGGCAAACTTAGAATAATAGAGGTTATACAACAAACAGTTATTTATTACATTTATGTAATAGTTAAATATAAAAACACAAATACATATATAACAGGACCTAATTACAGCATAAAACTTGAAAACAACAATTAACAAAATCAGATTAATGGTGAATACAAGATACTAAACAAATGTTAAACCACAGTTTAGGTTGGTCTCTCGAAAGTAGAGAAAAAACAATGGGTGAGACAAAAAAGTTACCAAAACAGACTAGGTCAAAATAGTCACCATCTTTGTAGAACAACGACTTCAGTAACAGTTACCAACCAAAATGTATAATTTTTAGTTTCGTAAAAATCGGACAATAAAAAAGCTTGTTATTTAGCTGAGGCTTTGAACCAAAGGCCTTTGTAAAAACTAAATGTTTGTAAATTGTATTCAGGAATGTCTACAAGTATGTGGGTAGTAAACACTCCGGAGTACAGTTTGTTTAGGGGATAAAACTTTTTAACATGGAATTCCCTATTTCTAATACTTTTGTTATCTTGTATAATTAGAACCAGATTATTAAAAGAATGGTTAAGTACAATCTACAATGGTAAAAGAATGGTTAAAAGAATGAATCTACAATGTTTTACAGTTTCAATTATTCGCTAGTTTTATTTTAAATGAAATTTTGAAACCTAAATTGAATTGCTATACTGCGACTGTTTTCTTAAATATTAATTTAAGAAATATATCAATTCATATTAAATATAATATATTATAAATATATAATTTATATTTGTATATACATTTGTATATATATTTCTTAAATATATAATTTACAGATTAATTAAATATATATATATATATGTATGTATTTTCTTACAGATACAGGCTATTCACACGAACCAGTCTACAACAATGGATCCAAGAAATAATACACGCATTTACAGATTAAAACATATACATAATAAATAATACAGAAACCAAGTGGTACACGCAAAATTACTGAATCTATGAACATTTACTCTATGAACACTAGTGGCTTGGTCGACGAAGACTGTTTCGATTTTTCGATTCGACAACACAACGTGAACCTCGCTCAAGCAGTTCTGATAGGGCTGTTTGCTTGCTTCGGATGTATTGGAAACTGTCTTATATGTTACATCATAGCTTTCAACAAACTGATGCACACAAATGTTAACTATTATCTGTTCAGCCTTGCGACATCTGATTGTGTTCTTCTGATATCGCTTGGTTGTGATTCACTGTACAAGAGAATTATCAGGTGAGGATAGAATTATTAAACATTTTTGGAGGCATTTTTTAAATTCGTAATTATCAAATTGTTAGCCTTTTGTAAATATTTGAAACAAAATGCTGTTTTTTTCGCTTAGTGTACGTGATGTATGCAGATACTGTAATAATAACAGGAAATCAGCTGGGGAGAGTTGGCGGTAGTAGGTCCTTTCTCGAAACTACGATCAGATGCTCATGTTTGGAGACACAACAGACTGAATGTCGCTCGAAGGACCTCTGACAGGAACGTTTGAAGTACTGAAATCTTCTAAGTACATTTTAACACACCTGCATTGGAAAATGAGCTCATAAAGCATCAATTTTAGTAATTTAACGACAGCTTGAGTAAATTCGTTACCATTCAAAATGTTGGATATTTTTTCACGTGTAAAAATTAAATGTTTATTTAATGTTCGATATTATTACATTTTTCTTAAAGTATGGTGTTTTATTATTGTAACCGGTGTTACATTCTCTTTACATTAGCTTTTTTAAAATTTTCAACACATTTTTTTGGTAGTAGGGACAAAAAAACAGTATGTCAGCGGATTTTTTCATTTGCATTAATGGAAATTTTAAAACGTAAAATGAATGTAAATGCTGTTAAACAGTAGCAAAAATCAAAATTCTAGAAAAAATACCTCAAGACCAAGATTCATTTGTTTTCCATTCGCTCCAGAAAGATCTCAAAAATACGTATTCTGAGAAAAGGGCCAATTTCAGGACGCACTGCAAGAAAAAGAAGCATATATCATAGCACACACGCATTTTAATTGGCGCGTGTTTTATTTAAACCTATTTTAAGTAATATTCGAATATTAAAATTGTTAATCGTTTAAGCTTTATTTATTTCTTTGTACTGTCAAACAATAATTTGTATTTCTATTGTGTAAAAAATGTTTCATTAAAAACGTGGAGTGTAAACAGGTTGTTTTCCTATCTCTTTTCTCTTTTCTCAATGAAACACCAATATTTCAGTCATAATCCTTTATGTGGGGGGGGGGAAGCCGTAGCGGTAAACTAAAGTTGCTGGATAACAGACGAAACAGTATTAATGAATTTTCAAATACATATTTTTAGCTTACTCGTTGCATTAAAAATGTTTTATTCTTGAGCCATTTTCATCAAAAAACATTCAAACATAAGAAAATTAAACTCTCTTAGGTTTTTATTAAATTCAGAATTCAGGTACTGACAAAAAATTTTAATTCATATAGGCAAATATCTTGTATAAGACCTGTAAAATCAAAAATTGGAATAATTTAAACAGCATTATTTCTAAAAACCTACTCCAAAAAATGTTTTTTGAAAAGAATATAAAAGTTTCATTCAGAACATCTCATAAATTATCAACTTTTCTAAAAAAGTCGAGTCCAAATACGAACGGAGACAACTTTGACAAAACTGGTATAGACAAAATTAAATACCGAAGTTTGTATATCGGTCAAACATCTCGCTCCTGGAAGAAAATTTGCCACAAACTCGGCAGAACATCTTGTGGAAAAAACCATAAATTATAAGACATCCATACCAACATGGAAATATTACATTTATGTAATAAAAACAATTATGTGGATGCGATTGAAACGTTTGAGATTTATAAGAACAAAGAATCAGATCCCAATAACATCTTCAAAGACAAACTCATTTAAATCCAATTTAATATACGACTTTTTTTAAGGATAAAAAATAAGTAAACCAACAGAAGCACCGCAACTGATAACACTGAGGGTGCGCTAGTACCGATGAAGACTCCGCAGTCCGGACTGTAACGACATACGAGTTGCACGGTAATGTTTGGCAAAAGCAAATCTTATCGTTGTGCGTTTTGATAGATATCGTGTAAATATTTTTTTATCTTCGTGACGACCTCAACAGAGGGATTTGATATTTTGTATTATGGCCTGAAGATGAAACGGTGAGGTTTCGAAACCGCGATAGCTTTTACGAGGTGAGAAAAAACCACTAAACGGAATAAAATTGATCATAATTCTAATTATTTAAATATGTGGTCCGGTGGCTATGCAATAAAAAAATGTTTAATAACATAAATAGTAAAAAAGACAAGAACACGTTAAAAATCAGGATCATAATAATTTGTTTTATGTGTCCTCTAATATAAATTTTATTAATTTAAAATTCCGTAAATTATTTTAATTTTTCAATATTTATAATTTTGAAATTGAAAATAATTTAAAACATTTAAAATTATTTTCTTAAAATTTTGGCTGTGGGCGAATTTATCGATAGTTTGTACATCGATTATGCAACATTTATTTCAATAAGAACATTTTTTTTTATTCTTTGTAATTTTTATTGCAGTGAAAATACTTACGAGAAAACCACTTTGCATTTTTTGAACAAATTTTTGGGCGTCACAACCTCCGGCGCTTCAATTGCGACTTATGTTGCCCTGACTGTGGACCGTTACATCGCTGTATGCCATCCGTTCCTGGCCAAATCATGGTTTAACAGGAAACGAACCGTTAATATTATAATACTGATATGGGTTATCAACATTATATACTCCGTAGGATACGTAAGTAGATTTGTAACAGCTTCTATAAAGTGTTAATTACAATATTAGCGAAACTTGAATGGTAAGTAAGACCAGGAATGTTGAATTAGCATCCATTGTTATCTGTATATAGTGTTTTTAAGGTCGTTTGTTTGTCAAAAAAGTAGACTATTAAATCAAAAAAATAATTTTGTTATAGCTGAAACACGTTAGTACCTCGGCCAAATCCGTTCAACCATCAAAAAATGGCGCTCGTAAAACACTTCAATAACTTTTGAAAAATTTTATTTCACTTTTATAGTCTGCTTTTTTTTAATCTGAGAAATTCCATTTTTCATTTTATTGAAAATTATAAATACTATTTTAATTAAAATTTATCGCTTTATACGATGGAAAATCAGATTATTATTAAAAGTGTACAAGTTCATTTGTGTATTTTAATTTAAAGTTATATGGACTTATAACTTCATTATTCTGTTTAATAATCGCTTACATCTCGATAATGTTGGAACTAGTTCACGAATTATTTTAAGAATAGTAATATATATATATATATATATATATATATATATATATATATATATATATAGATATATATATATATATATATATATATATATATATATAAGATATATATTTGTGGTAGGAAAATACTTTAGAATTTAGAATTTAAAATTTGCATTAAAAATACTAATGCGTATTACGGTTATATTTTCAAGAAAAGCGCTGCTTAATAAATAATTTTAAAGATCAATAAAACCCGAGATTGTGAAACGTATAATCGAATTTGTCAGGGTAACGATTGATGTTATTCAATGTCATTACTTCGGGGAAATTTAATGCCATTACATCTTAAATTAAATTATTACTTTTAACGTAAATCTTGTTTACAAGTTTCTTATGTCTCTCTCTCTCTCTTATTTTTCAGACTATTTGTGGAGGATCAGTTTTCAGGCTGCCGTTTTGTGAAAATGTCTTTCCTTTTTTTACACTGATTGACTACGAGATCATATTTTTCTTGATCCCGATGTCCTGTTATTTAATATTGTACAGCATTATTGGATTTAAAATTTGGGCATCGGGAAATGTTCGGAACAACTCTGCTTGCAAAAATCAAAATACGAGTAGAAAAATGTCCAATTACAAGAGTATTAAACTGTCAGGTAAACAAATTTATTTATCAGCCATGTATATCAATAAATTTCGCATGAACTGTGTCCAAATTTGGTTGAAAAACTAAGGCAAAAAACGAAACATGTTTTATTTAAAACTCGATCGTTTTACTAAATTTTAATTAATTTTTTGTCATAATTTTATATATTAAAGATTTTGCCACACGTTGCTGGCGTTTTTGTTTACAATTATATTTTACTCATTACTGCACTACCCGGGCATTCTTACTACACAATTTTATTGTATTAATGGATTTAAAAAAGGTCGTGTTTGGAAAAAATCACCAACAATTTAAAAGTTGTTTTAAAATCGTCTGATTAAAAGAAAGTAGAATACTATCAAAAAGGCATGTTTATGTTTGGGCACGAAATACGTTTTAAAAACAGCATTTACATCATAGTCGGCTGCTACAGTCTTAATTAATACATCATATTATTATACGTATACTTACAGTTAATTATATGTATCTACGTATATGTAGGCCTATACGTATATTTGAAACAAAGCACGCACTTCCTTGTTTTTAAAAACAAATGCTTGATTTATTTCTTAACCCTAATTTTGATAAACTAACTTGAGTTATAAAATTTCAAATACGACCAGAATTTATAAGAAATTTTATGATTTAATTTGCAGAAAATATTGAAAAATTTCCTATTTTTTATCAATATATCTTCTGAACTAAAATTTTTAAAGAAGAATTTCAATGGAAGTGAATCCATATTTTTTTTACAATATTTGTTCCAGTATGGTTATCATTTTGAATTTGTAGTTGCAGTTGTGTTGGAATTTTACGTATGTTGGGGCCCAATCAACGTTACAGCCATCATAAGCAAGTACTACCAACCTTTCTGCTCTGAAGAATGGAGAAATATTTTAATGTATGTGGCATATGTAATGTTCATGACTTCCACCGTTATTAATCCATTTATATATTGCATTATGTCCGAAAAATTTAGGAAAGCTTTCAAAGTAAGTAATAAGTTTATATTTATTTTTAAATGAATATTAAATAATTATTGCGATCGGTTTTCTTGTAGGCCTAACCAAATTCAATGTCATTTTAGTGTTTATAATGTTTAATCAAATTACAATGCACGCTTCATTAGAATTATGCGTAAAATTAGGCTCCAAAATTTTTAATTTTTATAGATTTAGAATGACATTTCTTTGAGACTGTTTCAATGGATTTCGCTTGATATACTACATAAACTTTCTCTTATGTTTCCAACACTGAAGCAAACAGAAAATCTACAAAAACGTTGATATAGATTTTCCTAAATGTGTATTAATAGTAAAATTCTTAAGTCAGGTTATGTACTACAGTTTTACAAGACGTAAAAGTACGCTTCAGAATAACATAAATTAACCTCATCGATCGTTAGAACTTGTTTTATTTTTAAACATATTATTGAAACCTATTTCGTTTCAAACTTATTTCGTTACAAAGACTTACAAATTCTCTATATTTATTTGTATATAGTAGTAATATTACGGTACCTCGATTTGTAAAGTGTTGTAATTAGTGTAATAAGTAATGTTTTGTACATTATCTAAATTTGTGTAAAATTTTAAGAATAGATTTTGAGAAAAAAATTCGATCAGTTGTTTATATAGGCTACTGAAATGCTATATTTAAACAAAATAATCATCTCGCATAAGCGTATTTTCGGAAAAATTCTTCGTAAATAATCAAGGAGTAAATGATTAAGATTTTTAAATGTGATAAAGCAATGAGGCAAACTTGAAAGAAATTGGTTTCTTGTGACGCAGGCAAACTTGAAAGAAATTGGTTTCTTGTGACGCAGGCAAACTTGAAAGAAATTGGTTTCTTGTGACGCAGGCAAACATAAAATCATTCAAATAAGTTTACACAGAGGATTTTAAAAATACAAAATAAATTATTATTTTTTACGATAAAATGTATTATATCAGTAGAGGTGGTCAAATAGATATACCAATTAAAACAAACTAATTATTTGAAGTTCCTTATTTAATATCACACATTTATTTTGTATATTTCATATATAAGGAAGAAATATTATTACATTTATTACAAATACTTACATTTATTTCATTATTAATTTGATACTTATTTCACTATTTTGAACAGGCTGTACTCTGCTCTACAAACGTCTACGTAAAAGAACGCCACAAAAAAATGAACTACAATGTGAAACAGATGACGACTAACATGGAAGTAAATTTATAAAAAAGAATGAAACATGCAAATATCTAAGTACAGAGTGACTGGTACATAGTGTCAAAAAGTTTTTTTTCATTTATAAAAAGTAGTAATGTATTAATTTAGTTTGACAAAATAGATGTTTTCGGAAAAATTTTAAATATTTCAAAAAACACAAGGATTATTGTTATAATGTTGTTTGGCATAAAAATTATCCAAAAATATCAAGAATATACCTGTATAAAGCTTTTATTATAAAAGATAGTATGTCTTTAACTTGATTTGTTCTTTTAAATTTTAAGAGAAACATTTTCAAAAATAAAAAAATAGTTTCACAATATTTAAGGTAAATTAAAATTATATTTAAGTTTTATTAAGAATTATTTTGTAGCAATAACTTTGATTATTAAAATAAAATATAAAATTATTGTATATGAAAAGTGATCTTTGTTTATTTCCGGACTCAAAATCCATTCTCTTACATTTATAAATTTTAGCCCAGTTTTCCCTTAAAATTAAAAAGAATCAAGTGCAGAATCTAATATCAGATAAAAATTTATGACATACTTAGTTTTTTTCCGAAAACAGTAATTAAGCTTTTTTTTCAATTAAAAAAATATACATTACTATTTTATTTTTAAAAACGAAAATAGTTGTATTTTATTAAAAAATTATTTGCAACTTCATAAAATGGTATCGAAAGTAAAAAACATTGGTGTAACTTGAGAAAATGTAATTTTTCGACCACAAATCACGATGCATGAAAGAATTATTGAAACATTCCTGTTTCCAGAGAAATGCTGACGTTTAAAGAGTGAGTTTCTACTTTGTATAGTAGAAGAATATTTTTCAAACAGTACCAATCACCCAGTATCGTCTACACTGTCTGCAGTATTTACAAATGATAAATTCTTTAACTCTTTTAAAATTACTTGTGTTCATAATGGGTTTTAATTTCATGAAACAAACATTATTAATTACATATTTTAGTTTATTATTTTATAAATAATTGAAGCTTGTTTTCAGTTTTGTATACTGTAAACAATAATATTATTTAAATCAGGCAAATACTATTAAATAAAGAGTACACGAAATAAAATAAACATTTAAACATATTTCGCCCATTGTCGTTTTCTAGCTCAAAGTTACCAAGCTTTTAGAAAATTGCTAATTGTAAACCTTCACATCGTCACGTTCATTACTCTACCAAGTGTCTACACACTACACGCTAACTCTAAAGTGTAAAGCGACCTGTGCTGATGGAGTGATATTTTTGTTGTTATTTTAAGGCGAAAAGCACATTGAGGTTATTATCGCCTCCCTATATGTAAGTGTGAGAGTGAAGTGTTAAAGTCGTAAGTGTAAGTGTGTGTTAGACTCGGGTACCGCAAGGGACGTCTAAATCCCCTGCATCACCCTGCGGGGATGAATGACTCCAGTCTATTGGTGTAACAAACTTAATCCTGCTACACATGGCGACCTCTCAGTGGACCTTAGCCTTATCAATGCAAGAAGGTAAAGCTCAGAACTGTGTAAGGGCAGACCTCATTCATCTAGGTACTTCTGGATGTTCCAACGAGTAAGGATGTGTGGATATAATGAACGAGATCTTACCTTACAGCAAAAAGCTGGCAAATGTAACAAAAGTAATGGTCAAGAGAAATAAATATTGAAAGGGAATTCGCAGAGCAAGCACCTCAGTTACTTGGAAGTCGCCATTTGTAAGTTGGAGAGTTACCCACCTTGAATCTTCTTCAAATCCTAGACTTTAAGACTGATGAAGGCGTCGTAACTGAGCTTCTCAGCAAAACAGAAAGTGCACAATAGGCCAACAAAGGTTATTCACTCAAGTTATTTCAATCGGTATATGATTTCGATTAGGTGTTTTATATTTAATAAATATAAACGAAAGCATTTTAAGAAATTATTATTTTTAAGAACTATTTATTTTATTGACTAAACATTAAAATAAGTGTCGATATTCCCATTAAATGTTTTATTTTGATTGTGTCCGAGTTGTGTTCAATTCTAAATCTTGCTCTCTTTGAACAGTTGTTCTTCTTCTTCTTTGAGGAATCAACAAATTCTAAAAAAAGAAAAAATATTTCGCTTGTTTTCAATTGTTTCACAAAAAATATCCAGTTCGGAAACATTAAACACCGTAAAATGTGAACAGCCTAATTCCTTTAATGTTGTTAGTCATAGATAATGTAAAGAAATCATAATTAAATCAGAGAAAAATGTTTAATTAGTGTGGAATACATTAAAATAAAACTTTTAAAAATGTTACACCAACTTTTGAGAAAATCCTATCTCTAAACGTATTTTTACCAACAAAAATCGTATTTAAAATTGACAGTAGCAGCTTGCAGAAAGTTATGAAACTATTATGAAATACGAAATTATGAATCGAAAACAAAGATTTCACTTATTCCATACTGTACAGTAACTAATTTTACTTTTTTTAATTTGTGTTAGATTTAAAAGGGAATAAAAATAATTGCATTTCTGTTTGTGGTGTTATTCTTCCCGTGCACATCTTGGGTAAATATGAGTCCATATTCTTAGTAAAAGCTGTTTAAAAATAAAAAAAATATATACAATTAATTTTAGAATTTTTCTTCTCTTTACTTTTATGTTCAAAGAAAATTGAAACAAATATACGCCCAGAGAACAGGTATGTTTTTCAGAAACACATGACAAAAAGGTGTTTTCGGTCCTATTTTAGGTTTACTTACAAATATGTATACAAAACGCTAATCCCGTTCAGATCTTTAAAAATTTGAAACTATTGATCGAAATGAAGAAGGGTAACAACGGTAACAATAAGAGAAAAGCATAAGCTTTAGCAGTAACTTTAGTTTCGAAACTACAAACTTGAGGTACAGATAAAACTGACCGGGATTTTAAATACCTCGGACAAGTGAGTTTCTTTTTGTAAATACCTAAGTTAATAAAAAAAAATCTTTCCATTTCTTTACAATACGTCATATTTAATTATTACTGACAGTCACATATGTTTATATTGTTTTCGATAAAAAATTTATAATACTACTAATCTATACATTTTATAATTAACTGTCATATATTGATCATAGAGTTAAATTTTTTGTTCCTTTCTTTATTAACATTTTCTCATTTACTAAGTGATCATCTTCTCGAAGTAATTAAGAAATCCTAAATAAGTACGGAGATTTTAACTTATGTACAAACAAATTATTTTATTAAGAATGCAAATGTTATATTATATGAGGCCTAATTACAATAAGTGATATAAAATACCATCAGGATAAGACCAGGTATTATGATTTGAACTACATAATGAAAGGTTTTTTAAACTCTTTTATGTAAATAAACGTGTGTTTGTTTAGCGGCAGTCATTAAGTACCATAACCTTTTTGTGATATTTTTCAAATACTATTTAGGTAACGTAATCAGCTTTAATTTCAGTATAAATTTTTAAGATTAAACAAAAATATAAAAATAAAATCACTAACTGTCAGATTTACAAAATAATCTTTAAACTGAGGCTTTCAAGATAATAACAAGATCGGCTACCAACTTTTAATATTTGTAATTAATAAAACGATACTCTCACTCACAGAACAGAAATATATAAATTGTAAATGAAAATTAAAGAAAACCACAAACATAAGACAAATTTTATTTTACATAATGTAGAATTTCTTGATAAGTGGTTAAAGTTAAAAATAATCAGATTTGCAATATTAAATACCGTTAATATTAGATAGATACATTTTTGTTTTAGGTTTGTTAATACGGTTTGATAGCCCCAGCAACCGTGACAAAAGTATCTACTATATACGAAGTATATTAAATAAATTGGAAATACAGACAGATAATTATTAATATCGACATGTGGGCAGAATATTTAGATAAACAGAAAATATGTGTGTTAAAAAAATGTGGAACAGATGGATCGGCCTAAGTAATTCACAAGATATATAAAAAAATGTTTTAAGATCAATGAAGGACTATAAGTTTTTGGGGGAAGAGAAACATTTATTTAGTCACACTAAATTTCTGTTTAAATGCATAAAAATAAGTTGTTCAAAAAATTTGTGATGCACAACTTTCAGTACGTTTATAAGTGTACACGAAAAGGTGAGTATTTGTTTTCCCAAAAGAAAGTAAAAATATTATTATTTACATAATATTTTCACAAATAAAATATTATTTGAATACATTGGGTTAAATTGTAGCCTACGTAGTTATTTTTAACTGTCGTTATTGTATAACTTGCAAGATTAATAAACGAACAAAAAATGTTTCATATTTGTAAGTTTAGAAGTTAAAATGTAAAATTTTAATTAGGACTTATATAATTAAGAATATATTGTCAATATAAAAATGTTAAACAATATTATTAATCATAAATGTGTTATTGTATTGCTACGATAAGCTGTTATGAATTATGAAAAAATTTCAGAATTACAAGATAAAAAAGTTATTGTCAAATGAATGTCAATTGTTTGTTAATGCCTTAACTACTTTTTAACATAAATCCATAAAATGCAACAGTTTTCGGTCAATTTTTGAATACCTGTCTTCAAAACCGAGTTTGCCCGTATTGTTTTCAAATGGAATAGTAATTCAAATTCTGATTTATTTAAGAAGTCTTTTAATTTTTCCTATACGCGTAACCGGAATTCTGTACAATTTTATTGTTCAGCCAATCTTCTCGAATGCATCATTATATGCCAATCATTGTTTCGAAATTGCATATAGTAATGGAAACAGTTCAGTAGACAGTTTCCCTCAATGAGTTTGAGCAGTCAAATGATCAGCTGATTTATTTGAAGTTACTTAAGATCTAGAAAGCCAAATATATCTGCTGTCAAGAGCTTCCCATTTGTAGACTTTCAGTTTCCTCATTTTTCTCAAATAGTTAACAGTGTCATGAGAAACATCTAAATTTACCAAATAATTTTGAAACTGAAGCTTCGAGGATAAAAATCACGATCAGCTACCAACTTTTAGTACTTTTAATTGCTAATAAAAAATATTAAAAACTGAACAAATAGAAAAATTAATATATATTAAATAGTTAATTTTAAATTCTTAATAACGAAAATTTAATTAGGCCTATTGGCTTTAATCACTATTTTATTTCTTTCATTCTCCATATGTTTATCTCTCCTACTAAAAGCTTTTTAACAACATACTGTAATATATATATATATATATATATATATATATATATATATATATATACTTTAAATTATGTCTTATATATATATATATATATATATATATATATATATATATATATATCACAAATGTTTAACTTTTACGAAGTCATGTTTTTACGAGGTCATGCTAACTAATATTTACTAAATACGTAAACTTAAATGGCACATACGTACTCACCTTTAACGATTTTCTAAACTCACGGGACATTACAAAATAAATAACAGGGTTAATCATACTAGAAATAAGAAACAAAATAAATGATATTTTCATTGTCAACACTTTCCCACTGAACTGTTGAAACGGTGCGTGGTATTTCTGTAGAAAGTTCACTGCAGTTATCGGTCCTAAGCAAATGTAACTCTCAACCACGACAGCAACTGAACATGGAAACATAAAAGCTTAGTATATGATCTAAAAAGCAGAAAATTAAAATATGTATAACAGTTTTAACATGTATCATGTTGTGATGATGGATTTTGTGAGATGCGTGCCAAAGTCAAATTGCATATAATAGTATATTTGGTGCGTTGCATTCTATTGTATACATATATGAATGTAATAAATATACATTCATTAGTTCCATAGTTGAATAGTTCATTAGTTTCGTATGTTAGAAAATAATGCTTAGCAATGAAAATTGTTTTGTTATTTCTAATACCATGTTGACCTCTCTTTTAGTTTATGCGAATTTAACCTTTCTTAAGAGATTTATGCGGTTTAACCCCTCTTAAGAGGTTTATGCGGGTTTAACTTCTCTTAAGAGATTAATGCAGGTTTAATATATACAATACCTGGTACCTGGTGCATTACTGCTGCAGAAAAAGTAAAGAAATAATGACAAAAGAATAGAATGGAAAAAAATAATGATATTTATTTTCTTTTTGATAATTAGTTTGTATAATATTGAAGTATAATATTGCATAATATCCCCTCACAATAAATTATAGGATTCTGCAGCGCGTTGTATGATCGATGTGTTTCAGCGACAAGTTGAACTGTATTATTTCGTCGCTGAAGAATAATATCACCATATTACGTTCTTTACCAAGTATGACTATAGCAACTTCATTGAAGGTAGGTGCATTGTTGAATCCAGTATGTTGTCTGGGTGATGTTTTGTCGGCTCGTGTTTGAACTGTGTAATGATTCGCCGGTAAGTTGTCACTTGATTGAATAATCTTATCAATGCATTGTGAAAATTTAAAAGTATTTGCATGTTATTTTATGTGGCGTTTGGTTGATCAACTTGTGCATCATCGTCATAATAAAATACCTTTGAACACCGCCGCAAGCCGGTCCCAAGCCCGGGCCTGTCTTTGAAAGATGGGGAAGTGTGGAGGGGGAGGAGTAACAACCTCGTAAAAAAAAACCAGGGTCCATCTTACTTCGGATGGTAGCACCCTGTGATAGAGCCCCTGCCTAGGGTTACTAAGTGAAAACCGGCCAACGGTCTCAATGGCGGACGAGGAAATGAATTTCCCAACGGCGGAGAGAGCGGAAGAGCTACCTCCAGGATTTACAATCTTGGTTGTATCACTGTGATCTTTGGGTCACTCAAAATATAACTTTCATTATTCATGGAAATGTGTGATGTGAAAAAATTTGCCCCAGGTGGACGATCCACCGTACATAAGTACGTCAGCAGACGCTCGGAGTCTGGGGAGTCTGCAACACCACACAAAGACAAGTCGGAGTGTCTTGGAATCTCACGTAACATTAAATATAAACAACCAACATACTTAGAGACCTTCAATGTAAACTCATTATTAAAAACAGGAAAACTCAAACACTTGACAGATACTTTGGAGAAACATAAAATACTGATAACAGCCGTACCAGAAGCAAGATTTGTAGATACGGATACTTTTGACTCACAAGGTTTTAGGATATACAAAGGAAAAGTGGGAAATAGAGTGATGAAAAATGTGCTACACCTTGGAACGGCCTTTATAATAGACAAAAAGATTTTGCACTCGATAGTTGAATTTGATTCCCAATCTGAAAGAATTTCAAGTCTTTCGTTTAAAAGTACAAACAGAATGTACACAATTGTCAATGCACATGAACCTATAAATGAAGACAACAAGAAAAACAAGGAAAAAGTAGAGGCTTTTTGGAACCAATTGGATGATCTTATTCAGAAAATTCCAGGTAAAAATAACATCATTCTTCTTGGAGATTTCAATGCGCAGATTGGTAAAGAGAAAAAATATAGGACAATCGTTGGAAATTATCCTGCCCACAATAGAACAAATAGAAATAGCATCAGGCTAATAGAACTTTGCAAAGCACACAATTTAATTCTTAAATCTACAGCTTTCAAAAGATTACCACGAAAACAAAAAACATGGGTTTCTCCAAATCCCAACATAGGGGAATTCCAGCTTGATCATGTAGCAATCAAGAAGACTTATCATCAAGAAATTATGAATGTTAGGGTCCTCAGGGGTGCAAACCTGGATTCGGATCATTATCTTTCTAAAATTAAGTTTAAAGTCATCCCAAAAAGAAAATACATAAGGCAGCAAATTAAAGGTCGGAAATACAGTAAAGAAAAATTATTAAGCTCAGATGACTTCACGAAAGCAACAGAAGACATCCAAACCCAAAGTTGGGAAAGTATTAAAGAAAATTTACTCAACAAAGCTGAACAAATAGCGCCTCTAATGAAAACTAGAAAACATGCATGGTGGTCGATGGAATGTGATACACTCATAGAAACGAGAAAACAGGCATGGCAACAGTGGCAATCACAGAAAACAGAAGAAAGTAGAGAACATTTCATTGGAATTCGAAAAATTGTAGATAAAAGTATTAAACAAATAAAAAAGGCACACGAAACACAAACTCTCATGCAAATTGATGAAGAATTTACAAAAAACAACACGCGAAGCTTCTATAGAACTTTTAAGCACCAATTATACAAATACAGCGCACCAAACCTTCAATTTCGAGATGTTAATGGAGCCATTGCTCATAACAACACAGAAAACTGCAGAATATTAGCAGATTACTTTGAGAGACTTTTGAATTGTGAACCCATCATTGAAAAATTTGAATTCACTCGAAATAACTCTGATAAACCGAATTCAGAACCACCAACACTTGTCGAACTACAACAAATCATTTCAGAGTTACAAAACAATAAAGCGTCTGGAGAAAACCAAATAGTGGCCGAATTGTGGAAGAAAGCTAACGAAAATGCAGTTAAATCTCTTCAATGGGTTTTCGATGAAATCTGGAGAAAAGAAGATATCCCAGTAGAGTGGAAAACAGCTCTCATCTATCCTCTTTACAAAAAAGGCTTAAAAACAGACCCAAACAACTATAGAGGTATATCATTGCTGGATGTAACATATAAGATTCTTTCAAAAGTCCTTTTAATGAGAGCAGAGCCACAATTGGACCCACAATTGGGAGAATACCAGGGAGGTTTTAGAAAAGGTAGATCATGCGTGGAACAAATATTCAATCTTAAAAACATTATGGCATACCAAAAAGTAAGAGCTAAAACGTATGTAATTACTTTTATTGATTTTAAAAAGGCCTACGATTCCATTGATAGAGAATCTCTTATATCCGTACTAGAAGAACTAAACTTGGATAAGAAAACAACTAATATCATAAAAGCAACTATAACAAATACAGTTTCGAAAGTTAAATTTATGGGTGAACTATCGAATTCATTTGAAGTAAAAACAGGAGTCAGGCAGGGGGATGGGCTCTCCCCTTTATTGTTTAATTGTGCACTTGAGAAAGTAGTAAGGGAATGGAAGAAAAATATAAAAAGTGGAATAGGATTGGGTTACAAAAAGAAGAATCTCAGAATTAGCTGTATTGCATTTGCAGATGATATGGCCTTGTTTGCTGAAACAATGGAGGAATCAAGGGAGCAGATTCTTGAATTGAAGAAACAAGTAGCTAAAATAGGTCTAAACATATCGTTTGAAAAGACCAAAATCATGACAAACAACAAATACCCAAATAAATACCTTAAAATCCAAGAACAGAAAATAGAAATTGTAAAAGAGTTCAAATATCTTGGTGAATGGATTATTTGGAATGCAGATGAGGGCAAGGCAATGGAATCCAGGAGAAACAAACTTGAATTGGCCTTCCAATTGACGAAAGAAACATACAATAAGAAATCCCTTTCATGGGGGTCCAAAATTAAACATTATAAAACAGTGATCAAGCCGGAAGCACTGTACGCAGCAGAAACATTAACCATGAATCGCATAGGCCAGATAGAAAAGCTTGAAATAACGGAAAGGAAAATCTTAAGAAAAATTATAGGAACAAAATTTCAGGATAATAAGGTAGTATATATAAGAAATGAAGCTCTCTATAAGAAAATTGAAAAAACTGTCCGATACTATGAGAAAAAGGAAAATAAATTTTTACGGCCATCTTCTTAGAATGAACTCCAATAGATTGACGAAAGAGGTGTTTGATTTTTTCCATAATCGTAAAACAAAACCGAACTGGTTTAAAGAAATTGAAAAAGACCTAATAGACTTAAAAATTACAGAAAATTAGCTTGACCAAACTGCTAAGATAAGTACCAAGGACGAAAGAATAAGATTCCAAGATAAAACCAAAATAAGACCTAAACCTGTCATTTCGGAAGAGGAGAGGAAGAGAAGATAGGAAAGAATGAAGAGCTACTGCAAACAAAGAAAAGTACAGCGCGCAAGAAATGATTGATTCACCGTACCCCAAAGAGGGTGAAACGAAAAGAAGAAGAAAGAAAATACCTTTGTAGAAGTTCATGTTCAGCGTCCAGAATTGGTAGAAATGAACCAACATTGTGATATATTTGTCTTTGAATTTTGAAAACAGCCATGTACTGATCTTGGAAAACTTTTGTCGACTACAAAAGATGTCATTAAAAGGTACATATATAGTAGATAGACAGAGAGAGAGAGAGTGTGTGTGTGTGTGTGTGTGTGTGTGTGTGTGTGTGTGTGTGTGTGTGTGTGTGTGAGAAAGAGAGAGAGAGAGAGAGAGAGAGAGAGAGAGAGAGAGAGAGAGAAAATTATTCTTACATCTAAACAGCTAATGTCGCACAAAAGCTGTTGTTTCAATATCATTTCAATTGAGGTTATGTTAAAAAATAATTTCTAAATAAAATGGACTACAAAATTATTTAAAAAATGTTTTTTTTAAAGAAGAACAAAGATTAAAAAATTAACGAGAAAGATTATAACGATTAGAAAATAATTTTTTTTTAAATTGTAATGAACGATGAAAATGTTACACGTAATAAAAGAGTTACGAGTGAAGAGCAACATGAAATAACGACAAAAAAACGAAGAATCGAGAAAAACATGATACGTTATTTATATTTTTGGTTCGCTAACAGAAAAATTGTAAGCCTACTTTTCAATAGGATATAAATTCAAATTGCATTTATAAAAAAGCAGCATTATTTACGAAGAAAATATTTAAGTAAGTACTAAAACAAAAAAAGCTTAAGAAACCATTTTTTAAAATTATTTGTGAAATGTATATTATACATCGTAATGATTTGTAATATTTTACCTGCCAGCTTTAAGCTCTTTGTAGTAGCTTGCCTCCTGTTGGTAGATTTCGTAGTTTGTAATGTCTTCAATCTTCTAGCAGATTTCAATAAATTTAACACAATAAAAAAATAAAATACCAAGTTTAACAACATCGGGGCAATGAAGAAAACGATAGTGTAAATTTCAACTCCATAAAGCTCAAACAGCTTGAAACAAAAATGATTATCTCCAAAATAACAAACAATCTGAAAATATATAACATGGTTTAAAATGCAATACAATACAAGTTTACAAATTGTATTTTATAATATTTTCATATTTTATCTTACTACTAATTCATCAAATACTTATCAATATAAAAATAAAGTAAAAAGTAACTGTAAATGACAATAAAACTATAAAAACAGTTTAGTTTACTACTGAATAAGTCTATCATATTTTAAAAACAGTAATGTGTTACAGAATAAGTAACGAGTTTAGCATCAGTTTCTATAACGTATTTTGTAAAATGAAAATAATAAAGTCCATTATTTAACATTGACGAGTTGGGTAGGAATTGTGATTTCGAAAACTAGAAACATTTTCCAAAATATTTAATATTGATCTAAAATTGTGAATAAGGAAAATTCTGCATTACATTACAAAACAAAACAAGGAAACTATATTTGTTCAGGCTGTTTTTATTTAACATAAGTAGTAAGGTAATTAACAGTAATAATTAGGTAACGTTCAAGATAACGAACTGATTTTTTCATAAATCTATTCTAAATTAAAATCTACACCTGTTTATGATACAGCACATCAAAATATCTCGATATATCTCGATAAATCGGAAGAAAATTGAAGATTACTCAAAATGTAATGCGTACTTTGAAAACATAGACAACGCAAATCAATTTAAATCGAATTCTACATCCATTCTCATCTATAATTCATTATTAGATGAAAAACGTTTTTTAGCTTAAAAACATTGAAGCCAGTGCCATGACATTATGCAAAGCTCGAAAGTTTTTGGGTGAAGATTACCCTAAAATCCACCAGCTGGAACTATAATTCAACTTCTTTACAGAAAAAGTGCTCTATATGATTTCCATTCCGCTCTATAAAGTAATTCTATTGTTAAATTTGGTTTTCAAAACATTTACGACATGGATTGAGCATTCCCATTTCGACTTCCACAATCTTCTTACACAGCTCACCAAAATCTTTTCTTTCTAATGCCCTGCACTAATCAGGCGATATGTAATATTTCCATCTCAAAATACCATCGGAATTCTGAAGGTGTTTTGAACAAATCAAAATGGTCACACTCTGACGGTACCATTGGTGTCTAAGAGGCAAGTTTCTTGCTCGTTAGATACGTTTTATATCCTTAACAAAAAGCATGACAACGTGTCCCCTACGTCGTATGTCATTTATAATTACCGGATTCTGTTTTTGCCGCCATCAACGAGATAAGGACCCAAGATGACACTTCCAAATACTTCACCCCATATAATCACACGTTCATTGAGCGTTCCTGAGTAACGATGCCCGGTCGAGTGACTATAAGAAACCGAAATGAAATTTATTGATAAACCATTCATATTCAAATGAATATGAAATTCATCAGTAATGCAAACATTAGACGGAAATTCACATTTGCTAATATGATATAAGAATATGTTATCTTTGCCCCTTTTTTTCATTTTCTAAAAGTTCACCAGTCTGTATCTTGTAAAGATAACAGTTGCTTTAAACATAAAGTTATACGCCTTTATGAAATCCGGCTAGTGCTATTTGTCATGAAGTTAGTTCAAGACTTCTTATTGGTTAATGCAAAATAAACTTGTTCAAGTAGATGGTTTAAATTTTTAACAGTTGTTACGATTTTCTGAACTGCCGCTATAACATTAACGATACACAGATATTCTTTCAATTCGACATGATTCTACGTTACCTGGTTGGTCAATGTTTAACGTTGAAAATGCTCTTTTAGTCCATTTTGGAACTTCATTAGTTCCATAGTTTAATAGTTCATTAGTTTCGTATGTTAGAAAATAATGCTTAGCAATAAAAATTGTTTTGTTATTTCTAATACCATGTTGACCTCTCTGTTAGTTTATGCGAATTTATCTTTTCTTAAGAGATTTATTCGGTTTAACTCCACTTAAGAGGTTTATCTTTTCTATTAAGAGATTTGCATTTAACGAGTTTAACTCCTTAAGAGGTTCATGCAGAACTTCTCTTAAGAGATTTATGAGGTTTATGCGGTTTAACCTCTCTTAAGAGGTTTAACCTCTCTTAAGAGGTTTATGCGGGTTTAACTTCTCTTAAGAGATTTATGCAGGTTTAACCTCTCTTAAGAGGTTTATGCGAATTAAACCTCTGTTAAGAGGGTGGTCACCAAATGAGGTGCGTAGGTTAGGTTACGTTAGGTTATGAAGGTTTGGATTACGCATTCAAAACCAAACCTATTGTTTTAACGTAAGTGCGGCCACTGAAAACGATGCGGAACCCAGCAATCTGCTTTCAATGGCTTCATTTACATTAATATCTTTAGGTCGGTTTTGAATGCTTAGTTCGTTCCGCTCAGTGCATTTGGTGGCCATACGGCCTTACTGTTTGATTTTAATTTAAATAACAATACTGTTGCTAAGAAGACAATGACCGAAATAATCAGCTGGAATAAACGCAATACATCTTCTCGTAAGTTTTAGTGTTTCTTATTTTGCTTTCCGTATATATTTTGCAAGCAGTATTAAAGGAACCAAAATTAAAGGCACGAGAAACTTTTAAATTTTACATACGTTAAGAATTACTTGTAAAAAAATTGAGAAACACATAAAATGTTAAATTCAATAAACTTACATTACTTGTGTTAAGGTTATATCACAGTAAAAAATTATTGAAGAGTTTATTTTACATAATTTACACAAGCAAACATTTTGTAAAAATCGAAGTAGGCCTACATATTATGTACTCTAAGGAAGCATTCCATTTTGATATTAGGTTAGACTGATCTCATATGTTTAAAGTTTCACTCTTAAGTCAGTATAAAAATAATTTAAATTGGTACCTTGAGATCGCTTACAAAAATGATTACATTAATACCTGTCTCGTTAAGTTCTTTTTCTTCATCTCAAACAAATTGTTATTACTTACTATTCCAATGTCGTTTATAATAACCACTATCCATATGATGATGATAATCTTTATGGTTCTCAAAGGTTTAGTCATTCTGCGAGATAAAAATGGATGACAGATTGCAATGTACCTGTCCACAGTTAAGGCCATTGATATTACAGTAGAAGTGCAAATACCGAAATTGCTAAGGATGATAATCACTCTTCTATCCAATAACTTAGGAACAGAAGCGTCTCCGATGTAACTGAGAAATCAATCAATTTTAATGATTACTAGAAATACAAACAAAATACATAACATTAACGAAAAACCTTAAATGCTAGTAGCTCAAAGAACAGAAGGTCTTGCAGAATATTATTAATTAATATACAAAGCGTTCCACGACAGCGCTTGTACTGTTTTCGCTAATTGGACCTGTAAACCTAATACGTACGAAAAACTTTACTGGCCCATTTTATGCTCTTTTACAACCGGTATTATAGGGAATAAGCAACAACTACATTCCCAATATTAACTCAAAGCCGGCCATCTTTTAACGGAAGTGAATGGTGAAAAATATTACACATAAGTCTCTCGATCTTACACAAGATGCCTTGTATCAAATTTCAAAACAATAGCCAATATGTTTGATTAAAATTGCGTACACTATTCATCGTTAATTTAGACGCCGCCATCTTGAAACGGAAGTAAATAGGAAAAAAATTGTAAACGTACGTTTACGCAATATATCTTCTAGTAAATTTCAAAACAATCGGTTAGTGCGTTTGAATAAAACTGCGTACACGCGTTATCTTTAAATCAGAAGCCGCCATTTTGAAATAGAACTAAATAGGAAAAAAATGTCATAAATATTTCATTTGGTCTTTATTCAAGGTAGATTCACACAAAATTTCCAAACCATCGATCAATGCGTGTAATAAAAACCACGTACACTCGTAATTGTGAATCAGAGGTCGCCATCTTGAAACGAAAGAGAATTGGGGAAAATAGTACAGATAAGTCTTTCGGGCTTTATACAAGGTAGCTCCATACCAAATTTCAAAATAATCGGTCGATGCGTTTAGCCAAAAATGCTTAACAAACATACAAACCAAATTCCGAACGGTCGAGTTGAAACAGAGACTAGATCAAAGAAAAATACATTTAATTTTCTTACCTTTTCAGTTCACTATCTAGTGTCCACAGAAACACAGAAACAAGACTAATAGCATCAGACACAGCCAGGCTGAATAGATAACAATGTGCTGCAGTGCGCATGTGCGCCTGGTTAGCAATAATGTAACAGATTAGCATATTGCCCGCCATTCCAAATATACAAAATATAAACAAAATAAAGCGAAATATTTCGTGCGATATGTTCAGTTTGGTATCGTCGTCGATTATATTTACGTAGTCGCATTCTAAGTCACAGCTGTAATTATATACCATTTTATATCGAAAAAATTATTATAACAACTCAAACAAATTCAATTATAGGAATTCAAAAACTAAAAACGATCTGAAATATTATTGATTTTTTTTTTAAATAATTATTCTATTACGTGCAAGTTATTCGCAGAATATATTACAAAATCAATTATTTTATTACAGTACTATAATATATCGCCAGACTTAAACTGTCACTAATTACACAAACCAAAATAACATTTAATTTAATGTTAATCCGTGAATGTATGAAATCAACAATAGGCCTACACACGTCGGATTAACGCTGTGTCAAAGTTGTTGACCAGGTTTATCAGTTCTTATCGCCCAAAATTGAACATGAATTATTAATTAGATTCTATAGGGGCCTAATCTCTAATTATGGATAAATTAAATCTATAATAATAAGGTGTTTGTTTGTGTGTGTGTGTGTGTGTGTGTGTGTGTGTAATCGCGCGTGCATATACGGTTTTATAGAGATCTACTTTTTAACGTAGGTAATGAAAAGAACCCTCAAAGAGGGATTTTAAACTTCAATTTTTAAATTAAATATTTACATTGTACCTCACGTTATTAAACGTCTTTCTTTAAACTATTTTAATTTAAAGCAAAAAAGAGAACTATTGTAACTTATTATCTCTTACTCACAGATTTTATTTGTTTTTTTTTTTAAGGGGAAGGCTGTGTGAATACTACTAGTTATAAATAAGACACTACATTTGTAGCAATTAAATATAATTCATTAAATTTATTGATCAAATATTAAATATACCTCTTCTATTTACAAAACGTCCAAACCCAAATTAGAGAAGATATTTTTTTAGTCAATATAATGATGACTAAAATTTAATTCCGTAAATAAAATTTGAAATATTAAGCTAAATTCTTTAAAATAAATATTGTCTTTATAGTTTAACAAGTTATTCGAAAGGAATACACAACGTCTTGTACGTTTTGTTTTATTAAGGCTGGCGACCACCAAAAGCGGAACAGAGCTGCACTGAGCTGAGCGAGGGTAGCGGAATAAAGATGAACTGCAACCGAAAGCGAAGTTCGGCCAGTTTAAAGACAGCGTTTGTGTCTTTTAAATCTAAATATTTAGCCCTACTGAAACGAATTATATTAAACTACTGTGTTAAAAACGGTAACCTAGGTAATGAGAAATAATAAGTTTGGAGGCGTCGTTAGCATGGTGGAGGAAAGCCGAATCAGCTTCAAAACCGAACCCAAGTAAGCTTAAGTGCTTAAGATAAGACTTACAAATGCTTATTAATTATAGGTTTATAGTATCAGTTTTGTTAATCTTTAGTTTTAAATAATCACAAATTTTTTTGCAAAGCAGTTTTTTTATTTCTTATTTTTTCTGATTATTTCATTTGAAAATACAAAAATGTTAGGCTTGGTACAAAACAGTAAAAAATGAATGTAAACAAAACACATAACCTTCAAAACAATTGTAAAAATAACTTGAAAATGATCAGCTGTTTGTCAAACGGCCATCTTAATAGCCATTAAACATTTATTAAATTTAACAAAACTTTAAACATTCATTACATAATGGTTTGTTAAAAACTATTTTGCAAGAAAGAAAACATTTAAAATAATTTAAAATTTATAGTCACTTTAAGTAACGAGAGATTAAAATGGGCGTTCTAAAAATCGGGTTAGTGTTTTTAATTTTCAAATTTCATTTTGATATGAAAAATATTTCAACGATTGTCAGACTTCATTTTCTTGTAATTTTAAATACATATAAAATCGGATTTTTTTAAAAAAATGAGGCGAAAAAATTATAGTTAGCGTTTTCACAAGAGCGAGGATCTTGTGAGCGTTCGTCAGTGAATCATTCCATCATTTCCGCGAACATTTATCTTTTAAAATGTAATGCAGTGTAATTTGATCGCAGAACCACTTAGGTGCTTCGTATTGAAAACTGTCAGAGTGAAAACAGCAACGTTATCATCGTACATTTTATAGCAATTAATTATGTTGTTAACATGGGCGTGGTTGAGCCCATATGGAGGTAATGAGCAACACGTGTTGAACACGTTTTATAAGTTTAAACACTCCAGTACGTTTTAACGAGTTATTTGTAAAATTTTGGTGTTTAAATTTTAAAAATTTTAAAATTTTTTGAAAGTTTTTTTTTTAAAACCCTACTATTTGGGAAAAAAAAATTTTTTTTAAGGGTAAATTTTTAATTTATTTTAAATTTTTTTATTTTTTTTAAAAAATTTTTTTTATTGGGAAAAAAAAAAAATTTTTTTTTAATGTTCCTTTTAAAAATTTTTTTTAAAAATTTTTTTTTTTTAAAATTTTAATTTTTTTTTTGCCCCCCAAAAATTTTTTTAAAAAAAAAAAATTAAAAACCCAAAAATTTTTAAAAAAAAAAAAATTTAAAAAGGGAAAAATTAAAAATTTTTTTAAAAATTTAAAATTTTAAAAATTTTTTAAAAAAAATTTTTTTTTTTTTTTTTTTTAAAAAAAATTTTTAAAAAACCCTTTTAAAAAAAAAAACCAAACTTTTAAAAAAAACCCCAAAAAAATTTAAAAGGGTTTTTAAAAAATTTTTTTTTTTTAAAAAATTTTTTTTTAAAAATTTTTTTTTTTTTTAAAAAACATTTTTTTTTTAAAGGTTTTTTTTTTTTTTCCCTTTTTTTGGTTTTTAATTTTTTTTTTTTAAAAATTTTTTTTAAAAAAATTTTGGAAAAAACCCAAAAATTTTTTGGGGGGGAACCCCCTTTCCAAAATTTCCCCCAAAAGGGGCCTTTTTTTTTTTAAAAAAAATTTTTTAAAAAACCCAATTTTAAAAAAAAAAAATTTAAAAAATTTTTTTTAAAATTAAAAATTTTTAAAAATTTAAAAAAAATTTTTTTTTAAAATTTTTTTGGGAGAAAAAATTTTTTCCCCCGGTTAAAAACCTAAAAAATTTTTTTTCCAAAAAAAAAAAATTTTTTTTTTAAAAAAAAAATTTTTTAAAAAATTTTTTTTTAAAATTTTTTTTTAAAAGGTTTTTGTTTTTGGGTTTAAATTTTTTTAAAAAATTAAAAAAAAAAAGGGGGGGTTCCTTTTCCCCCCCCAAAAAAGGGGGTTTTTTTTAATTTAATTTTTTAAAGGGTTTTTTTTTTTTTTTTTTTTAAAAAGGGGTTTTTTTAAAAATTTTTTTTTTTGGAAAGGGAAATTTTTTTTTTTTTATTTTTTTAAAAAAAAAGGGGAAAGGCTTTTTTGGGTTTTTTTAAAATTTATATTTTTTTTTTTTTTTTTTTAAAAATATTTTTTTTTTAAAAAAAAAAAAAATTTTTTTGGGTTTTCCTTTTTTTTTTTTTTTTTAAAAAAAAAAAATTTTTAAAAAAAAAAAAAAAAAAAAATTTTTTTTAAAACCGTTTTTTTTTAAAAAAATTTTTTTTAATTTTTTTTAAAAAAAAAATTTTTTAAAAAAAATTAAAATTTTTTTCCTTTTTTTTTTTGGTTAAAAAAAGGTTAACCCCCCTTTTTAAAAAATTGTTAATTTTTAAAAATTAAATTTTTAAAAAAATTTTTTCCCTTCCCCAAAAAAATTCCCTTTTTTTTAAAAAAAAAAGTTCCTTCCAAATTTTGGGGTTTAAAACCCCCCTTAAAAAATCTTTATATTTTTAAACGAATTGACATCCTATTTTAAAATAATAATCAGAGCTAAGAAGGAAATATTTTTTAAATTAAAAGTAGCTGATGGATTTATTACAAATATCAGCTCAAAATTCCTCGATCTATTTCAGTAGCAATTAGCATTTGTACATCTGTTCGCTTCTCCTGTTAAAAAATTCCTAAATACTTTTTTAGGCAAACAAATGCCTTAAAAATACGAAATCCGAGAAATGGTTCTGAAAAGTTTTTATCGAACAGGATTCTCACAAAATATGTTTTTGTTTTTCTGATGTTAATATTTAATACAAATTAATTAAAATAATAATGTAGGGTCTCTTTACAGACGTTCAACAAGCCGTTTAGGCTACATTTGGTAATTTCTTTATGTATTTATTGTTTCTTTTATTTTCTTGTTAGTTAGTGTTAAGCACATTTAAGTTTTTTTATGAATAATGTAAGGCAAATTTAAAGCTTTTTATTATTGTTAACTAGTTTTAAAGAAATATTAATATTTGTTATTAGACTTTGTTTGTTTTATTTAGATTATTTATTTTTGTTTAATTTTTTATTTGTCTTATTTTCCTTTTTGAAAAAAATTCTGTCGAACCAAAAATAAAAATCATGTTTCGTGTTTTCCTTACTTTTTAATTTTATTACGGTAATTAAAAACACGACGAATTAACATCGCAACTTAACCAAAAACGTATTATGACCTATCACCTGTTCAATTAAATCAGCTGACCTAAACGAATTAATACAAAACAATTGATTTTTAATAGGCCTATAACCACCAAAATTAAATTAACGATTCGTTTCGTATACTTAAACCGGCCAAACTTCTTCGTAGTTTCCGTTGTGTAGTGGTTACCACGCACGCCTTAAACGCGATAGGTCACCGGTTCGATCATAGACGGAAATTGTAATTTTTAATAATTAATTTAATATGAAATTTTCCACTCGCAAAATATACTGTTATATGTAAATATAAAAATGTTCCTCAAATTACGCGCCCCGCAAAATCCAACCAGCCCTAAAACATGATACACGTTAAAAAATGTCAATATTGCTCCACGGCGAATATTTTAATGGTTTTTCGCCGGAAAAAATACAAATATCTCCTTGTAGTAACAAACCGTACTCTGCTTTACCCTGCATAAGAGCAAAATACAATTCTCCCTTCGCTTCAGCTGCACACAGGAAATTAAAAAGTAGAATACATTTAGTTTCAGTGTGGCTAGTGCAAAGTGCACTTTTCAGTTTAATTCGTTTTGCAGTTGCAGTAGTATTGGAGTTTTGCATCTGTTGGGGACCTTTGAATATAATAGCTATACTGTACAAATACTATCCGCCGATTCGCAATCAAGAAACGACAGTCGTTTTTATGTACATTGCTTATACGTTGTACATGATGTCTACAGCTATTAATCCGGTTATATATTGTATTATGTGTAACAAATTTAGAAAATCGTTCAAGGTAAGTACAGCAATATGTTTAAATTAAATAAAATTACTTAATTGTATAAAACATATTTTTCCTTGCAAGACTTTTTGCCTATTAGTATAAAGTATGTTTTTTTTCAGTTAATTTCTATAATGTTATATTTAGAGGTTCATTCATTCGTTTATTTTTTACAGGGCGTATTCTGCTCTTTTATGTGTATTTTGAAATCAAGACAAAGAAGACAACCCAAAACATAAGTAAAGTAACGTCAGGCAACTCAAGTCAGACGCCATAATAACAGACTACAATTATTGTTACTATGATACTTATAAAAATTTATATTTTCATATTTTTTTAAAATATAAACATAAATAAATAGCAGACTAATGCTCATCTGATGTGATAGAGAAAGTTTTCAAAAAAAACTATATTTTATTTCACGTAAATTAACACACTCAAATGTTTGAAAAACAAATTATGTAACTATTTAAGTTTTGTAACACGGATAATCCTATTAAAAATCTTAAAATTACAATACTTTTTTTTGTTTTAAACTATCTTAAAAATAGTGATATCACAAAATATTTTTAATTTCTAAAATTTTAAAACGACATTTCCGATTAACGAACTTTTTTAAGTTGTTACCAAAATAACGTTTTCGAATATTTTAATCATTGTTTAATTGATGTTATGTAATGTTTTAAGTTTTGAAAATTCCTTTCCATAAAATCAGCAAGACTATAGAATTTTCAAAAAAAAAGTCAATATGAAGCATTATCTTCCATTCTTGTATTTAATATAATTTAAATCTCGGCGGAGGCAGCTGATGGGTTTAACTATCCCACCGTACCTCTAGTTCATACTACTGTCACTCATCTACTCAACTGATTATTTTTCTGATTATTTTATTTTAAAATACAAAAATGTTAACAATAGGCTTAGTGCAAAACAGTTAAAAATGCATGTAAACAAAACACATAACCTTCAAAACAATTGTAAAAATAACTTGAAAATGCTCACCTGTTCGTCGGACGGCCATCTTACCAGCCATTAAACATTTATTAAATTTAACAAAGCCTTAAACATTCTTTACGTAATGGTATGTTAAAAATGATTTTGCAAGAGAGAAATCATTTAAAGTAATTTTTAATTTATAGTCACGTTAAGTAACGAGAGATTAAAATGGGCGTTATTACAACCGGGTCAGTTTTTTTTATTTTCAAATTTTATTTTGATATGAAATATATTACAACGATTGACAGACTTCATTTTCATTGTAATTTTAAATACACATAAAATCGGATTTTTAGAAAAATGATGTGAAGAAATTATAGTTAGCGTTTTTACAAGAGCGAGGTCTTGTGAGCGTTCGTCAGCGAGTCATTTCCATCATTTCCGCGAACATTTATCTTTTAAAATGTAATGCAGTGTAATTTGAACACACAACCACTTAGTTCTTCGTATTGAAAACTATCAGAGTGAAAACAGCAACGTTATCATCGTACATTTTATAGCAATTAATTATGTTGTTAACTTGGGCGTGGTTGAGCCCATATGGAGGTAATGAGCAACACGTGTTAAAAACGGTTTATAAGTTTAAACACTCCAGTACGTTTTAACGAGTTATTTGTAAAATTTTGGTGTTTAAATTTTACACGAAATCAAAATTAAAATAACACGTTATTTACATTTATTGGTATTTGAAGTTTGGCATTATTTTATTGTGTTTAAATAATTTTTTAACCTAATATTTCTTTCATTTATTGTTTTGGTCCTCCAAGCCGAATTCTATTACAGTCCGATTATACTTTACCATCTCGTAAAGTTTTTAATAATCTTTAAGTATATACTAAATAAATAACCATACGTGAACGTTGTGTAAAAACAACAAATATTCGCAGAACAATTTTTTTTTTTCATTGTATAGAAAATGAGAATAACTTCTGTTATTTTTTAAATAGGTAAATGAAAAGTGCATAATTAACGAAACAGAATTCGATTGTTTTAATATGAACGACAGCGACTATTACGAGGTAGAATATTTCGATTTTTCTGTTGGAGAATACAGAGCAGAAACAGTTCAAATGTTATTGTTAGCGGTGTTTACTTGCGGGGCGTGTACAGGAAATATGCTAATTTGCATCATTATAGCCTGCAACAAACGCATGCGTACAAACACGAACTATTACCTCTTCAATCTCGCTTTGTCCGATTGTTTCCTTTTGGTAACACTTACTTCTGACACGTTTTATCGAAACTTAATGGGGTGAGTTTATAAAAAGTGTATTGTTAGATATGTAAATAGTTTTAATATTACCTTAAAGCTTTTAGATTAATACATTTATTTAAAAAACTAAGTTTATACGTTACAGGTGTAAAATAAGCTCTTAAATGTGAATTTTGTTTTTAAAATTAATAAATAATGTTTTCAATTTTTATCTAAACATTTGCCAGTTTTTCCATGAAGTACAACATAACGTAAAAATATAAATTTATAATTACTTTCATTGTAAGTTTAAGTCCGTGTATTGCTTTTAAAACATCCTTATTGCAAAATAGCTACCGAAACATATATTTAATTGGTTAGGATTATGACCTATTTTCTTCCGTCTAGTGGTCTTTAACACACCTCGTAAAGGCTACCGCGGTTTTGAAACCTGTTTTAACTTCAGTCCGTAGTACAAAAGGTCAAATCCCTTTGTCGAGGTTGCCACAAAGTTAACAAAACATTTAAAACACAAGTCAGTTCCGGACTGTAACGACATACGATTTGAACGGTAATGTTTAGCAGTGTTTTATCTTTGTGCACTTTAATAAAAATCTTGTAATTTTGTTTATTGCTGTGTCGTGTGTTTTCAATGTTTTGTTAATTTTGTGACAACCTCGATGGAAGGATTGACTTTTGCATTACGACCTGAAACATGAAAAGATGAAGTTTCAAAACCCCGGTAGCCTTTACGAGGTGAATTATAAGACCATGGATGGAAGAAAATAGGTTTTAATCCTAATTATTTAAACACATCTTTTTTTTTTTTAAATATTGTATTGTTTTTTGGACACACATAATGGCAAATGTTCAAACAGAAATTAAAAAAAGAAAAGAAAAACGTGTGCTAAAAAAATATATTTTGTAAAGACAGTTTTAGATTTTTATTTTATAAAAATACCTTTAAAGGTATAAGATGGTAGAGAAAAAATTAAAAGATGTGCACGTAGGGTGCATGTATTAGGTTTTAGACTAATACTTTTGCTTCAATTATCCCCCTTTTATAACTCATGAACCATTGAGAAAAACAAAAAAAATCGGTATTATTTCTCAATATCGTTTTATGATTTATTGATGATATTTTGGTTTTGTGTAAAAATTTGTAACTCAAGTCATCAGTAAATTTAAAGTTTTTGGAGAAATCATCAAAATAATTTTTCATGATTTTTACTATAACAAAAATCATCCGGTACGAAACTACATATAAACAAAATATTAGAAAACCGGAGCGATTTATTGAAAGTAATCTACATAGTGTCGCTGAAAATGTGATGATATATGAAGATTCAGTGTAATATAGTTAAAGTTAAATGTTCAGTACACCAACGAAAGCAAAAATAATTTGGATGTTTAATCTTTTTTAATTAATTACTACAAGTTTCGTTTACAAACTTTGCTTATAAATATTCACATAATACTGAAACGTAGGCAGAATCTGATGAACCAATTTTAAACAAACAGATGGAATTTTTTCCATAAAGTGAACGCGGTTATTTTTAACACGAATGAATGTTTGTGTTTGTTCTACTCATTAATTAACTGAAAGAGTAAACAGTAATGATATAATTCGTATTTAATTTTAGTATTGAAAATTACAAGTCCAGTAATTGTCGTCTAGTGGCCAAATCCTTCGGCATCACAACTTCCGCCATTTCCAACGCAACCTGCGTCGCCCTGACTGTGGACCGTTACATTGCCGTCTGTCATCCGTTCTTGGCCAAGTCAATGTTTAATGGAAAACGAACTATAAATATTTTAATATTTATATGGACTATCATACTTCCATATTCAATTGGAATGGTAAAACTTATGCTTAAAAGTTTGTATACACAATCATTTTTTAATTATTTAAGCTTTATTTTAGAAGTATAAAGAAATTATGGTGATCTTGTCTTTGGTTTTTGCTTCTACCACGACCTGCCACTTTTATTGAAGGTCTGGAAAAGTTCATATCAGTCAATACATTTCGAGATAGTCTATTTTTATGATAGCCATAATTTCTGTATACTATACTTCATATAATGACAAAGTAAACACGAACTATTATTATTAGTTTGTAATATTATTAGTTGTATTATTATTGTATTTTATTATATTATTGTACTGTATTATTATTATTATTATTATTATTATTATTATTAGTTGTAATAATAATAGCTATTATTAATTTACAATTTAATGTTGCTTTTTTTCAGGCTTTCTGTGGTGGTTCTACAACGGAAAATTGTGAAATACTGTTTCCGCTTTTTACAGTAGAATTTTATGAAGTATTTTATTTCTTTATACCGCTGTTGCTTCATACAATATTATATGGCTTAATTGGAATCACAATATGGAAATCGGCAAACAAATTAAAGAACTGCAGTCTTGGAAACAATAATGTAAAACAAAAATCGTCGATTTACAAAAGCATTAAGATGTCAGGTAATAAAATCGAAAATTACTGGTAATTGGTAATATAAATTAATAACTAACAAAGTCTGCCTTAGTAGCAAAAAAGTAAAAATATTTTTTTTTTTACTTTTCCTCCTTTCCTGTATTTCCTTTCTGTGTATAAGCAATTCCACTTGCCAATAGAACGAAATCCATCAGGTCCCAAGAGAATCGTTCACACCAAATTCTAACACCCGCTATTAAACATTTTCCACATTTTAAACTTTTTGGGTGGAATTTTCATAAACGCTTTCTTTGCGTACAAAAAATCAAGGAATGTTTATGTCTTTTGAATGTGCAGATACAATAATAAAATTTCAAGTTTGATTTTACTCCATTTTAACCCTTTAAGGAAAGACGTTTTTAATGGTTTCTTAGCAAGCACCTACTATGCATAATGGTTTTATCAAATTTATTGTTTATAGGCCTTGTAGTTTTTCAGATTTCCGGATTGATAGATGTATTTTACTTTCGCAAAATGAGGTATTAGAGCGGCAATCATGGTAAGATCCAGACCCGTTATGTTACCTCGAAATAACCTACATTTCTAACCTTTACATTTCTTTTTCAGGTGTCATTAAAGTGTTTTAGCACGCTCACGTTCGCAATTTAAGTCCGATTTTATTTCATCGTGACACAAATGTCGAACGTAATAGTTGAACAATTTCGTTAATCAGCAAAATCCATTTAACAGTTTAAAAATGGCGACCATTAAGGATTATTTAAACACTCAAAACATTATTTGTCAAGTATTTTTGAAAATCTGATTTCATTATCTTAACTAACGATAAAAAACGACGTAGGAATTTTGAATTTCACGATATTCTGAATTGTTATAGGAAGAGTAAATCAACTACCTGCCTAAAAACCATTCCAAAAAAGATACCTTGAAGTAGCATAAAGTTTATAGTTTTATTCCTGTTTAAAAACACATTTTTAGTACTTAAATTTGTAGTTTGTTCTCAGCCACAACATTCAATAATTCTTTAAGAGATCTATCTTTTTGATAGCAACCAATTTTTGCTTCTTTTTAATATTTTTTTTTTTTTTTAACGTCCGACTATTGTGCACACTTGGGCTAATTCAGACGATTGGATGATTTATAGAGTATGAAAATGCCAAGCACTCGCCGGGAATCGAACCCGGGGTCCTCGGGGTGAAAGCAATCCACTAGGCCAACGAGGCGGCTTTAGTGGTTAGCGTGGTCGAGAGGTCTAAGGCGTTTAATTAATATTTTTTAAACGAATTGGCATCCTATTTTAAAATAATCAGAGCTAAATAACGTACATTTTTTAAATAAAAATTAGCTGATGGATTTATTACAAATATCAGCTCAAAATTCCTCGGTCTACTTCAGTAGCAAGTAGCATTTGTACGTCTGTTCCCTTCTGTTAAAAAATTTCTAAATATTTTTTTAGACAAACAAATGCCTTAAAGGAAATATTTTTAAAATACGAGATGCGAGAAATAGTTCTGAAAAGGTTTTGTCGAACAGGATTCTCACAAAATATGTTTTTGTTTTTCTGATGTTAATATTTAATACAAATTAATTAAAATATAAATGTAGGGTCTCTTTACAGCCCTTCAACAAGCTGTTTATATTTTATTATTTATTTATGTATGTATCATTTTTTTTATTTTCTTGTTAGTGTTAAGCACGTTTAAGTTTTTTTATGAATATTGTAAGGCCAATTTACAGCTTTTATTATTGTTAACTAGTTTTAAGGAAATATTAATAGTTGTTATTAGACTTTGTTTGTTTTATTTAGATTATTTATTTTTGTTTAATTTTTATTTGTCTTATTTTCCTTTTTTGAAAAAAAATTCTGTCGAACCAAAAATAAAAATCATGGTTCGTGTTTCCCTTACTTTTTAATTTTTATTACGGTAAATAAAAACACGACGAATTAACATAGCAACTTAACCAAAAACGTATTATGACCTATCACCTGTTCAATTAAATCAGCCGACCTAAATGAATTGATATAAAACAATTGATTTTTAATAGGCCTATAACCACCAAAATTAAATTAACGATTCATTTCGTATACTTAAACCGGCCAAACTTCTTCGTAGTTTCCGTTGTGTAGTGGTTACCACGCACGCCTTAAACGCGATAGGTCACCGGTTCGATCACAGACGGAAATTGTAATTTTTAATAATTAATTTAATATGAAATTTTCCACTTGCAAAATATACTGTTATATATAAATATAAAAATGTTCCTCAAATTACGCGTCCCGCAAAATCCAACCAGCCCTAAAACATGATACACGTTAAAAAATGTTAATATTGCTCGACGGCGAATATAATTTTAATGGTTTTTCGCCGGAAAAAATACAAATATCTCCTTGTAGTAACAAACCGTACTCTGCTTTACCCTGCATAAGAGCAAAATACAATTCTCCCTTCGCTTCAGCTGCACACAGGTGACTTAAAAAGTAGAATACATTTAGTTTCAGTGTGGCTGTTGCAAAGTGCACTTTTATGTTTAATTCGTTTTGCAGTTGCAGTAGTGTTGGAGTTTTGCATCTGTTGGGGACCTTTGAATATAATAGCTATACTGTACAAATACTATCCGCAGATTCGCAATCAAGAAACGACAGTCGTCTTTGTGTACATTGCTTATACGTTGTACATGATGTCTACAGCTATTAATCCGGTTATATATTGCATTATGTCTAACAAATTTAGAAAATCGTTCAAGGTAAGTACAGGAATATGTTTAAATTAAATAAAATTACTTAATTGTATAAAACATATTTTTCCTTGCAAGACTTTTTGCCTATTAGTATAACGTATGTTTTTGTTTCAGTTAATATCTATAATGTTATATTTAGAGGTTCATTCATTCGTTTATTTTTTACAGGGCGTATTCTGCTCTTCCATGTGTATTTTAAAATCAAGACAAAGAAGACAACCCAAAACATAAGTAAAGTAACATCAGGCAACCCAAGTCAGACGCCATAATAACAGACTACAATTATTGTTACTATGATACTTATAAAAATTTATATTTTCATATTTTTTTAAAATATAAACATAAATAAATAGCAGACTAATGCTCATCTGATGTGATAGAGAAAGTTTTCAAAACAACTATATTTTATTTCACGTAAATTAACACACTCAAATGTTTGAAAAACAAATTATGTAACTATTTAAGTTTTGTAACACGGATAATCCTATTAAAAATCTTAAAATTACAATACTTTTTTTGTTTTAAACTATTTTAAGAAAAGTGATATCACAAAATATTTTTAATTTCTAAAATTTTAAAACGACATTTCCGATTAACGAACTTTTTTAAGTTGTTACCAAAATAACGTTTTCGAATATTTTCATAATTGTTTAATTGATGTTATGTAATGTTTTAAGTTTTGAAAATTCCTTTCCATAAAATCAGCAAGACTATAGAATTTTCAAAAATAAAGTCAATATGAAGCATTATCTTCCATTCTTGTATTTAATATAATTTAAATCTCGGCGGAGGCAGCTGATGGGTTTAACTATCCCACCGTACCTCTAGTTCATACTACTGTCACTCATCTACTCAACTGATTATTTTTCTGATTATTTTATTTTAAAATACAAAAATGTTAACAATAGGCTTAGTGCAAAACAGTTAAAAATGCATGTAAACAAAACACATAACCTTCAAAACAATTGTAAAAATAACTTGAAAATGCTCACCTGTTCGTCGGACGGCCATCTTACCAGCCATTAAACATTTATGAAATTTAACAAAGCCTTAAACATTCTTTACGTAATGGTATGTTAAAAATGATTTTGCAAGAGAGAAATCATTTAAAGTAATTTTTAATTTATAGTCACTTTAAGTAACGCGAGATTAAAATGGGCGTTCTTACAACCTGATCAGTGTTTTTTATTTTCAAATTTTATTTTGATATGAAATATATTACAACGATTGACAGACTTCATTTTCATTGTAATTTTAAATACACATAAAATCGGATTTTTAGAAAAATGATGTGATGAAATAATAGTTAGCGTTTTTACAAGAGCGAGGATCTTGTGAGCGTTCGTTAGCGAGTCATTTCCATCATTTCCGCGAACATTTATATTTTAAAATGTAATGCAGTGTAATTTGAACACACAACCACTTAGTGCTTCGTATTGAAAACTATCAGAGTGAAAACAGCAACGTTATCATCGTACATTTTATAGCAATTAATTATGTTGTTAACTTGGGCGTGGTTGAGCCCATATGGAGGTAATGAGCAACACGTGTTGAACACGTTTTATAAGTTTAAACACTCCAGTACGTTTTAACGAGTTATTTGTAAAATTTTGGTGTTTAAATTTTACACGAAATCAAAATTAAAATAACACGTTATTTACATTTAATGGTAATTGAAGCTTGGCATTATTTTATTGTGTTTAAATAATTTTTAACCTAATATTTCTTTCATTTATTGTTTTGGTCCTCCAAGCCGAATTCTATTACAGTCCGATTATACTTTACCATTTCGTAAAGTTTTTAATAATCTTTAAGTATATACTAAATAAATAACCATACGTGAACGTTGTGTAAAAACAACAAATATTGGTAGAACTTTTTTTTTTCATTGTATAGAAAATGAGAATAACTTCTGGTATTTTTTAAATAGTTAAATGAAAAGTGCATAATTAACGAAACAGAATTCGATTGTTTTAATATGAACGACAGCGATTATTACGAGAAAGAATATTTCGATTTTTCTGTTGGAAAATACAGAAGAGCCACAGTTCAAATGTTATTGTTAGCGGTGTTTACTTGCGGGGCGTGTACAGGAAATATGCTAATTTGCATCATTATAGCCTGCAACAAACGCATGCGTACAAACACGAACTATTACCTCTTCAATCTCGCTTTGTCCGATTGTTTCCTTTTGGTAACACTTACGTCTGACACGTTTTATCGAAACTTAATGGGGTGAGTTTATAAAAAGTGTATTCTTAGAAATGTAAATAGTTTTAATATTACCTTAAAGCTTTTAGATTAATACATTTATTTAACAAAACTTAGTTTATACGTTACAGGTGTAAAATAAGCTCTTAAATGTGAATTTTGTTTTTAAAATTAATAAATAATGACGTAACATTATATGTTTTCACTTTTTATCTAAAAATTTGCCAGTTTTTCCATGAAGTACAACATAACGTAAAAATATAAATTTATAATTACTTTCATTGTAAGTTTAAGTCCGTGTATTGCTTTTAAAACATCCTTATTGCAAAATAGCTACCGGACAACATATTTAAATAGTTAGGATTATGACCTATTTTCTTCCGTCTAGTGGTCTTTAACACACCTCGTAAAGGCTACCGCGGTTTTGAAACCTGTTTTAACTTCAGTCCGTAGTACAAAAGGTCAAATCCCTTTGTCGAGGTTGCCACAAAGTTAACAAAACATTTAAAACACAAGTCAGTTCCGGACTGTAACGACATACGATTTGAACGGTAATGTTTAGCAGTGTTTTATCTTTGTGCACTTTAATAAAAATCTTGTAATTTTGTTTATTGCTGTGTCGTGTGTTTTCAATGTTTTGTTAATTTTGTGACAACCTCGATGGAAGGATTGACTTTTGCATTACGACCTGAAACATGAAAAGATGAAGTTTCAAAACCCCGGTTTCCTTTACGAGGTGAATTATAAGACCATTAGATGGAAGAAAATAGGTTTTAATCCTAATTATTTAAACACATCTTTTATTTTTTTTTAAATATTGTATTGTTTTTTGGACACACATAATGGCTAATGTTCAAACAGAAATTAAAAAAAGAAAAGAAAAACGTGTGCTAAAAAAATATATTTTGTAAAGACAGTTTTAGATTTTTATTTTATAAAAATACCTTTAAAGGTATAAGATGGTAGAGAAAAAATTAAAAGATGTGCACGTAGGGTGCATGTATTAGGTTCTAGACTAATACTTTTGCTTCAATTATCCCCCTTTTATAACTCATGAACCATTGAGAAAAACAAAAAAAATCGGTAGTATTTCTCAAAATCGTTTTATGATTTATTGATGATATTTTGGTTTTGTGTAAAAATTTGTAACTCAATTCATCAGTAAATTTAAAGTTTTTGGAGAAATCATCAAAATAATTTCTCATGATTTTTACTATAACAAAAATTATCCGGTACGAAACTACATATAAACAAAATATTAGAAAACCGGAGCGATTTATTGAAAGTAATCTACATAGTGTCGCTGAAAATGTGGTGATATGTAGATTCAGTGTAATAAACTTAAAGTTAAATGTACCATCAGCAGAAGCGAAAACAATTTGGATTTTTAACCTTTTTTATTTAATTACTACAAGTTTCGTTTACAAACTTTGCTAATGAATATTCACATAATACTGAAACGTAGGCAGAATCTGATGAACCAATTTTAAACAAACAGATGGAATTTTTTCCATAAAGTGAACGCGGTTATTTTTAACACGAATGAATGTTTGTGTTTGTTCTACTTATTAATTAACTGAAAGAGTAAACAGTAATGATATATTTCGTATTTAATTTTAGTATTGAAAATTACAAATCCAGTAATTGTCGTCTAGTGGCCAAATCCTTCGGCATCACAACTTCCGCCATTTCCAACGCAACCTGCGTCGCCCTGACTGTGGACCGTTACATTGCCGTCTGTCATCCGTTCTTGGCCAAGTCAATGTTTAATGGAAAACGAACTATAAATATTATAATATTTATATGGACTATCATACTTCCGTATTCAATTGGAATGGTAAAACTTATGCTTAAAAGTTTGTATACACAATCATTTTTTAATTATTTAAGCTTTATTTTAGAAGTATAAAGAAATTATGGTGATCTTGTCTTTGGTTTTTGCTTCTACCACGACCTGCCACTTTTATTGAAGGTCTGGAAAAGTTCATATCAGTCAATACATTTCGAGATAGTCTATTTTTATGATAGCCATAATTTCTGCATACTATACTTCGTATAATGACAAAGTAAACACGAACTATTATTATTAGTTTGTAATATTATTAGTTGTATTATTATTGTATTTTATTATATTATTGTACTGTATAATTATTATTATTATTATTAGTTGTAATAATAATAGCTATTATTAATTTACAATTTAATGTTGCTTTTTTTCAGGCTTTCTGTGGTGGTTCTACAACGGAAAATTGTGAAATACTGTTTCCGCTTTTTACAGTAGAATTTTATGAAGTATTTTATTTCTTTATACCGCTGTTGCTTCATACAATATTATATGGCTTAATTGGAATCACAATATGGAAATCGGCAAACAAATTAAAGAACTGCAGTCTTGGAAACAATAATGTAAAACAAAAATCGTCGATTTACAAAAGCATTAAGATGTCAGGTAATAAAATCGAAAATTACTGGTAATTGGTAATATAAATTAATAACTAACAAAGTCTGCCTTAGTGGCAAAAAAGTAAAAATATTTTTTTTTTTACTTTTCCTCATTTCCTGTATTTCCTTTCTGTGCATAAGCAATTCCACTTGCCAATAGAACGAAATCCTTCAGGTCCCAAGAGAATCGATCACACCAAATTCTAACACCCGCTATTAAACATTTTCCACATTTTAAACTTTTTGGGTGGAATTTTCATAAACGCTTTCTTTGCGTACAAAAAATCAAGGAATGTTTATGTCTTTTGAATGTGGAGATATAGTGATAAAATTTCAAGTTTGTTTTTACTCCATTTTAATCCTTTAAGGAAAGACATTTTTAATGGTTTCTTAGCAAGCACCTACTATGCATAATGGTTTTATCAAATTTGTTGTTTATAGGCCTTGTAGTTTTTGAGATTTCCGGATTGATAGATGTATTTTACTTTCGCAAAATGAGGTATTAGAGCGGCAATCATGGTAAGATCCAGACCCGTTATGTTACCTCGAAATAACCTACATTTCTAACCTTTACATTTCTTTTTCAGGTGTCATTAAAGTGTTTTAGCACGCTCACGTTCGCAATTTAAGTCCGATTTTATTTCATCGTGACACAAATGTCGAACGTACTAGTTGAACAATTTCGTTAATCAGCAAAATCCATTTAACAGTTTAAAAATGGCGACCATTAAGGAATATTTAAACACTCAAAACATTATTTGTCAAGTATTTTTGAAAATCTGATTTCATTATCTTAATTAACGATAAAAAACGACGTAGGAATTTTGAATTTCACGATATTATGAATTGTTATAGGAAGAGTAAATCAACTACCTGCCTAAAAACCATTCCAAAAAAGATACCTTGAAGTAGCATAAAGTTTATAGTTGTATTCCTGTTTAAAAACACATTTTTAGTACTTAAATTTGTAGTTTGTTCTCAGCCACAACATTCATTAATTCTTTAAGAGATCTATCTTTTTGATAGCAACCAATTTTTGCTTCTTTTTAATATTTTTTTTTTTTTTTTAACGTCCGACTATTGTGCACACTTGGGCTAATTCAGACGATTGGATGATTTATAGCGTATGAAAATGCCAAGCCCTCGCCGGGAATCGAACCCGGGGTCCTCGGGGTGAAAGCAATCCACTAGGCCAACGAGGCGGCTTTAGTGGTTAGCGTGGTCGAGAGGTCTAAGGCGTTTAATTAATATTTTTTAAACGAATTGGCATCCTATTTTAAAATAATCAGAGCTAAATAACGTACATTTTTTAAATAAAAATTAGCTGATGTATTTAGTACAAATATCAGCTCAAAATTCCTCGGTCTACTTCAGTAGCAAGTAGCATTTGTACGTCTGTTCCCTTCTGTTAAAAAATTCCTAAATAAATTTTTAGACAAACAAATGCCTTAAAGGAAATATTTTAAAAATACGAGATGCGAGAAATGGTTCTGAAAAGGTTTTGTCGAACAGGATTCTCGCAAAATATGTTTTTGTTTTTCTGATGTTAATATTTAATACAAATTAATTAAAATATAAATGTAGGGTCTCTTTACAGCCCTTCAACAAGCTGTTTATATTTTATTATTTATTTATGTATGTATCATTTTTTTTATTTTCTTGTTAGTGTTAAGCACGTTTAAGTTTTTTTATGAATATTGTAAGGCCAATTTACAGCTTTTATTATTGTTAACTAGTTTTAAGGAAATATTAATAGTTGTTATTAGACTTTGTTTGTTTTATTTAGATTATTTATTTTTGTTTAATTTTTATTTGTCTTATTTTCCTTTTTTGAAAAAAAATTCTGTCGAACCAAAAATAAAAATCATGGTTCGTGTTTCCCTTACTTTTTAATTTTTATTACGGTAAATAAAAACACGACGAATTAACATAGCAACTTAACCAAAAACGTATTATGACCTATCACCTGTTCAATTAAATCAGCCGACCTAAATGAATTGATATAAAACAATTGATTTTTAATAGGCCTATAACCACCAAAATTAAATTACCGATTCATTTCGTATACTTAAACCGGCCAAACGTCTTCCTAGTTTCCGTAGTGTAGTAGTTACCACTCACGCCTTACACGCGTTAGGTCCCCGTTTCGATCCCGGACAAAAATTGTAATTTTTAATAATTAATTTAATATGAAATTTTCCACTCGCAAAATATACTGTTATATATAAATATAAAAATGTTCCTCAAATTACGCGTCCCGCAAAATCCAACCAGGCCTAAAACATGATACAAACTTAAAAAATGTCAATATTGCTCCACGGCGAATATTTTAATGGTTTTTCGCCGGAAAAAATACAAATATCTCCTTGTAGTAACAAACCGTACTCTGCTTTACCCTGCATAAGAGGAAAATACAATTCTCCCTTCGTTTCAGCTGCACACAGGTGACTTAAAAAGTAGAATACATTTAGTTTCAGTGTGGCTGTTGCAAAGTGCACTTTTCAGTTTAATTCGTTTTGCAGTTGCAGTAGTGTTGGAGTTTTGCATCTGTTGGGGACCTTTGAATATAATAGCTATACTGTACAAATACTATCCGCCGATTCGCAATCAAGAAACGACAGTCGTCTTTGTGTACATTGCTTATACGTTGTACATGATGTCTACAGCTATTAATCCGGTTATATATTGCATTATGTCTAACAAATTTAGAAAATCGTTCAAGGTAAGTACAGGAATATGTTTAAATTAAATAAAATTACTTTATTGTATAAAACATATTTTTCCTTGCAAGACTTTTTGCCTATTAGTATAACGTATGTTTTTGTTTCAGTTAATATCTATAATGTTATATTTAGAGGTTCATTCATTCGTTTATTTTTTACAGGGCGTATTCTGCTCTTCCATGTGTATTTTAAAATCAAGACAAAGAAGACAACCCAAAACAGACGTAAAGTAACGTCAGGCAACCCAAGTCAAACGCCATAATAACAGACTACAATTATTGTTACTATGATACTTATAAAAATTTATATTTTCATATTTTTTAAAAATATAAACATAAATAAATAGCAGACTAATGCTCATCTGATGTGATAGAGAAAATTTTCAAAACAACTATATTTTATTTCACGTAAATTAACACACTCAAATGTTTGAAAAACAAATTATGTAACTATTTAATTTTTATTACACGGAAAATACAATTAAAAATGTTAAAATTTCAATATTTTTTTGTTTTAAGCTATTTTCAAAAAAGTGATATCGCAAAATATTTTTAATTTCTAAAATCTTAAAACGACATTTCCGATTAACGCACTTTTTTTAATTGTTACCAAAATAACATTTTCGAATATTTTAATCACTGTTTAATTGATATTATGTAATGTTTTAAGTTTTGATAATTCCTTTCCATAAAATCAGCAAGACTATAGAATTTTCAAAAAAAAGTCATTGTGAAGTCATCTTCCATTCTTGTATATAATACTCGTATTCTAATTCAGGCGGAGGCAGCTGATGGGTTTAGCAATCCCACCGTACCTCTAGTTCATACTACTGTCACTCATCTACTCAACAGATACATTCACTTACTGTAATGCTGTAAGTGCTGATGTAAGTGCGGAACGACACCGGTCTAATTCTGTATCAAACGACCTGTATTAAACCTCCAGTTTACCTTAGCCTTACCCACGCATGGTAAAGTATGAGCCGTACCTACATGTAGGTATTTCAACGAGTAAAGACATAAAACAGAATAAGCGAAATCTTACTGCACAACAGAAAACCTGGTAAATTTAGCAAACCTGGTAATAATGGTTAAGCGGAAGAAATATTGAACTTTAATTAACAAATCAAGCATCTGTAAGCACCTCATTATTGAAACTGGGAAGTCACCAATTAGAAATGAGCGTGCTACCCTCCTTGAATCTCCTTTAAATTTTGACCGTTATGAAAAGACTAGGAGTGGGAAATATGCTGTAACTGAGCACCTTACGAATATAGAAATGGTCAATTAGTCAATTAGTCAACAAAGGTCAACAATCATTCAACTTAATTCAATAAATATATTTTTCGTTTAGGTATTTTGTATTTTTAGACGTAGACTCGGGTACCGCGAGGGACGTCTAAATCCTCTCAATAGGTGCAGCTAGTCTATTACGGGGGTTTTGCATTTAATAAATATAAACAAAATGAAAAGGTATTTTTAGAAATTATTATTGTTAACAAATATTTATTTTATTGACTAAACATTAAAATAAGTCTGGATATTCATACTAAGTGTTTTACTTTGATTGTGTCCGAGTTGTGTTCAATTCTAAGCCATGCTCTCGTTCAACAGTTGTTCTTCTTGGAGGAATCAACAAATTCTAAACAAAGAATAAAATAAGCAGTATAAAAAGGTATTACGCAATTCCACTAATTTTAAATTATTTCATAAAAACATCCACAGCGGAAACAATTAACGACGATAAGGTGTAAAATGTGAATGTTTCACAAAGTCAATTAATCATTGTTCTTAGTCCATAGCCTGCGTAAAAAAATTACAACTAAAATTAGTGAAAAAATTCTCAATTAGCTGAATTTAAAACCATAACGGTGTTCTGAGTTTGTCTTTCGTTTTTTTGTTTTTTTCGGAAGGTAAATTTCCGTTTATTTTAAAAATTTATGCTTAATTCAGATATTGTATAATATAATTAAAAATTGAAACCGAAAATGAAGAAGATATTTACTAGTTTTTTAAGTGCTATCCCATCACACCTATCTAAGACTTACTACTTATTCATTTCGTTTGGAATATATTTGAATAAAATTTCAAATAATTGTTACACCAATTTTTTTTAGAAAAATCCGATCTTTAGACGTGTTTCCATAAAAAAAAGTATTAAAAAATATGTTAACTGGTTGTTAATGCCTTAACTACTTTTTAAATAAATCAATAAAATGCAACAATTTTCGGTCAATTTTTGAATACCTGTCTTCAAAAGCGAGTTTACCCGTATTGTTTTCAAATGGAATAGTAATTCCAATTCTGATTTATTTAAGAAGTCTTTTAATTTTTCTTATATGCGTAAACTTAATTCTGTACAATTTTATTGTTCAGTTAATATTCTTTAATTATTGTTCAGTAGACAGTTTCCCTCAATGCATTTGAGCAGTCAAATGATCAGCTGATTTACTTGAAGTTACTAAAGATCCAGAAAGCCAAACACATCAGCTGTCAAGCGCTTCCCATTTGTAAACATTCAGTTTCCTCATTTTTCTCAAGTAGTTAACACTGTCATGAGAAACATCTAAATTTACTAAATAATTTTGAAACTGAAGCTTCGAGGATAAAAACCACGATCAACTACCAACGTGTAGTACTTTTAATTACTAATAAAAAAATATTAAAACTTAACAAAAAGAAAAATGTATAAATTAAATTGTTAATTTTAAATTCTTAATAATGAAATTTAAGTAGGCCTATTGGTTTTAAACACTATTTTATTTATTTCATTCTCCATATCTTTATCCTTAATGCTAAAAGCTATTTAACAAAATACTGTAATATATATAACTTTACTTTATATATGGTCATAACTTTTTAACTTTTACGAAGTCATGTTTTTAACAGGAAGCTAACTAATATATACTAAATACTTAAATTAAATGGCGTAAATTTACTCACCTTTAACGATTTCCTAAACTCACGGGACATTACAAAATAAATAACGGGGTTAATCATACTAGAAATAAGAAACAAAATAAACGATATTTTCATTGTTAACACTTTTCCACTGAACTGTTGAAACGGTGCGTGGTATTTCTGTAGAACGTTTACTGCAGATATCGGTCCTAAGCAAATGTAACTCTCAACCACGAGAGCAACTGAACATGAAAACATAAAAGCTTAGTATATGATCTTAAAAGGAAAAAATTAAAATATGTATAACAGTTTTAACATGTATCATGTTGTGATGATGGATTTTGTGCGTACAGTGCCAAAGTCAAATTGCATATAATAGTATATTATAATAGTATATAATAGTACATAATAGTATATATATATATATATGTGTGTGTGTGTGTGTGTGAGAGTATACTGGGTGGTACCTGGTGCATTACTGCTGCAGAAAAAATAAAGAAATAATGGAAAAAGAATAGAATTGAAAGAAAATATTTATATTTATTTTCTTTTTGATAATTAGTTTGTATAATATTGAAGTATAATATTGCATAATATCTGTCTTTCCCCCTTACAATAAATTATAGGATTCTGCAGCGCGTTGTATAATCGACGTGTTTCAGCGACAAGTTGAACTGTATTATTTCGTCGCTGAAGAATAATATCACCATATTACGTTCTTTACCAAGTGTGACTATAGCAACTTCATTGATGGTAGGTGCATTGTTGAATCCAGTATGTTGTCTGGGTGATGTTTTGTCGGCTCGTGTTTGAACTGTGTAATGATTAGCCGGTAAGTTGTCACTCGATTGAATAATCTTATCAATGCATTGTGAAAATTTAAAAGTATTTGCATGTTGTTTTCTGTGGCGTTTGGTTGATCAACTTGTGCATTATCGTCATAATAAAATAGCTTTGTAGAAGTTCATGTTCAGCGTCCAGAATTAGTAGAAATGAACCAACATTGTGTTATATTTGTCTTTGAATTTTGAAAACAGCCATGTACTGATCTTGGAAAACTTTTGTCGACTACAAAAGATGTCATTTGAAAGATAGATTGATAGAGCGAGAGAGAGAGAGAGAGAGAGAGAGAGAGAGAGAGAGAGAGAAAATTATTACTACATCTAAACAGCTAATGTCGCACAACAGCTGTTGTTTCAATATCATTTCAATTGAGGTTATGTTAAAAACTCAATTTCTAAATAAAATGGACAACAAAATTATTTAAAAAAATGTTTTTTTTAAAGAAGAAGAAAGATTAAAAAAATGAACGAGAAAGATTATAACGATTAGAAAATAAATTTTAAAAAAATGTAATGAACGATGAAAATGTTACACGTAATAAAAGAGTTACGAGTGAAGACCAACATGAAATAATGACAAAAAAACGAAGAATCGAGAAAAACATGATACGTGATTTATATTTTTGGTTCGCTAACAGAAAATTTGTAAGCCTACTTTTCAATACGATATAAATTCAAATTGCATTTATAAAAAAAAGCAGCATTATTTACGAAGAAAATATTTAAGTAAGTACTAAAACAAAAAAAGCTTAAGAAACCATTTTTTAAAATTATTTGTGAAATGTATTTTATAAATCGTACGGATTTGTAATATTTTACCTGCCAGCTTTAAGCTCTTTGTAGTAGCTTGCCTCCTGTTGGTAGATTTCGTAGTTTGTATTGTCTTCAATCTTCGAGCAGATTTCAATAAATTTAACACAATAAAAAAATAAAATACCAAGTTTAACAACATCGGGGCAATGAAGAAAACGATAGTGTAAATTTCAACTCCATAAAGCTCAAACAGCTTGAAACAAAAATGATTATCTCCAAAATAACAAACAATCTGAAAATATATAACAGGATTTAAAATGCAATACGATACAAGTTTACAAAAAGTATTTTATAATAATTTCATATTTTATCTTACTACTAATTCATCAAATACTTATCAATATAAAAATAAAGTAAAAAGTATCTGTAAATGACAATAAAACTATAAAAACAGATTAGTTTACTACTGAATAAGTCTATATGTTGCTTACAGTAAGCATATTTTAAAGACAATAACGTGTTACAGAATAAGTAATGAGTTTAGCAACAGTTTCCATGACGTATTTTGTAAAATGAAAATAATAAAGTCCATTATTTAACATTGACGAGTTGGGTAGGAATTGTGATTTTGAGAGCCAAAAAAAGTTTCCAAAATATTTAATATTGATCTAAAATTGTGAATAAGGAAAATTGTGCATTACGTTACAAAGCGAAACAAGGAAACTATATTTGTTCAGGCTGTTTTATTTAACATAAGTAGTAAGGTAATTAACAGTAATCATTAGGCAACCATTCGAGATAACGAACTGATTTTTTCATAAATCTATTCAAAATTAAATTCTACACCTATTTATAATATCAAAATATCTCGATATATCTCGATAAATCAGAAGAAAATTGAATATTACTCAAAATATAATGCGTACTTTGAAAACAAAGACAAAGCAAATCAATTTAAATCGAATTCTACATCCATTCTCATCTATAATTCATTATTAGATGAAAAATGTTTTTTAGCTTAAAAACATTGAAGCCAGTGCCTTGACATTATGCAAAGCTCGAAAGTTTTTAGGTGAAGATTAACACAAAAAACCACCAGCTGAAACTATTATTTAACTTCTTTACAGAAAACATGCTCCATTTGATTTCCATTCCGCTCTATAAAGTAATTCTATTGTTACATTTGGTTTTCAAATCATCTATGACATGGATTGAGCAATCCTGTTTCGACTTCCACAGTCTTCTTACGCAGCTCACCAAAATCTTTCCTTTCTAATGCCCTGCACTAATCAGGCGATCATGGAGAGATGCGTAATATTTCAATCTCAAAATACCATCGGAATTCTGAAAGTGTTTTGAACAAATCAAAATGGTCACACTTTGACGGTACCATTGGTGTCTAAGAGGCAGTTTCTTGCTCGTTAGATACGTTTTATGTCCTTAACAAAAAGCATGACAACGTGTCCCCTACGTCGTATGTCATTTATAATTACCGGGTTCGGTTTTTGCCGCCATCAACGAAATAAGGACCCAAGATGACACTTCCAAATACTTCACCCCATATAATCACACGTTCATTGAGCGTTCCTGAGTAACGATGCCCGGTCGAGTGAATATAACCAAACATAAATTTATACGCCTTTATGAAATCCAGCTAGTGCTATTTGTCATGAAGTTAGTTGAAGACTTCTTATTGGTGAATGCAAAATAAACTTGTTCAAGTAGTTGCTTTTGATTTTTATCAGTTGTTACGATTTTCTGAACTGCCGCTATAACATTTACGATACACAGATATTCTTTTAATTCGATGTGATTCTACGTTACCCGGTTAGTCAATGTTTAACGTTGAAAATGATCTTGAAGTCCATTTTGGAACTATGCTCGTTCATTAGTTTCATATGTTAGGAAATAATGCTTAGCAATGAAAATTGTTTTGTTATTTCTAATACCATGTTGACCTCTCTTTTATTTTATGCGAATTTAACCTTTCTTAAGAGATTTATGCGGCTTAACCTCTCTTAAGAGGTTTATGCGGGATTAACATGTCTTACGAGAATTAAAGCAGGTTTAACCCCTTTTAAGAGGTTTATGCGGGTTTAACCTCTTTTAAGAGGTTTATGCGGGTTTAACTTCCCTTAAGAGGCTTATGCGGGTTTTAATTCTCTTAAGAGATTAATGCAGGTTTATCCTCTTTTAAGAGGTTTATGCGGGTTTAACCTCTTTTAAGAGGTTTATGCGGGTTTAACTTCCCTTAAGAGGCTTATGCGGGTTTTAATTCTCTTAAGAGATTAATGCAGGTTTATCCTCTTTTAAGAGGTTTATGCGGTTTAACCTCTCTTAAGAGCTTTATGCGGGTTTAACTTGTCTTAAGAGATTAATGCAGGTTTAACCCCTTTTAAGAGGTTTATGCTGATTTAACCTCTTTTAAGAGGTTTATGCGGGTTTAACTTCCCTTAAGAGGCTTATGCAGGTTTTAATTCTCTTAAGAGATTAATGCAAGTTTATGCTCTTTTAAGAGGTTTTGCGGTTTAATTTCTCTTAAGAGGTTTATGCGGGTTTAACCTCTTTTAAGAGGTTTATGTGGCTTTCATCTCTCTTAGGAGGTTTATGCGAATTAAAACTCTGTTAAGAGGGCGGTCACCAAATGACGTGCGTAGGTTAGGTTAAGTTAGGTTATGAAGGAGTGGATTACGTATTCTAAACCAAACCTATTGTTTTAACGTAAGTGCGGACACTGAAAACGATGCGGAACCCAGCAATCTGCTTTCAGTGGCTTCATTTACATTAATATCTTTAGGTCGGTTTTGAATGCTTAGTCCGTTAAGCTCAGCGCATTTGGTGGCCATACGGCCTTACTGTTTGATTTATAATAACTAACAATACTGTTGCTAAAAAGACAGTTACCGAAATAATCAGCTGGAATAAACGCAATACATCTCCTCGTAAGTTTTATTATCGTTTATTTTGCTTTCCGTATATATTTTGCAAGCAGTATTAAAGGAACCAAAATTAAAGGCACGAGAAACATTTAAATTTTACAAACAGTAGGAATTACTTGTAAAAAATTTGAGAAACACAAAAAATGTTAAATTCAATAAACTATCGTTATTCATGTTAAGGTTATATCACAATAAATAATTATTGAAGAGTTTATTTTACATAATTTACATAAGCAAACATTTTGTAAAAATCGAAGTAGGCCTACATATTATGTACTCAAAGGAAGCATTCCATTTTGATATTACGTTAGACTGTTCTCATACGCTTAAAGTTTTACTCTTAAGTCAGTATAAAAATCATTTAAATTAGTACCTTGAGATCGCTTACAAAAATGATTACATTAATACCGGTTTCGTTAAGTTCTTTTTCTTCATCTCAAACAAATTGTTATTACTTACTATTCCAATGTCGTTTATAATAACCACTATCCATATGATGATGATAATCTTTATGGTTCTCAAAGGTTTAGTAATTCTGAGAGATAAAAATGGATGACAGATTGCAATGTACCTGTCCACAGTTAAGGCCATTGATATTACAGCAGAAGTGCAAATACCGAAATTGCTAAGGATGATAATCACTCTTCTATCCAATAACTTAGGAACAGAAGCGTCTCCGACGTAACTGAGAAATCAATCAATTTTAATAGTTACTAGAAATACAAACAAAATACATAACATTTACGAAAACCCTTAAATACTAGTAGCTCAAAGAACATAAGGACTTGCAGAATTACCTTAATTAATATACAAAGCGTTCCACTAAAGCGCTTGTATAACAATAATGTAAATCAAAAATTGTCGATTTACAAAAGCATTAAGATGTCAGGTAATAAAATCGAAAATTACTGGTAATTGGTAATGTAAATTACTAACTGAACAGAGTCTGCCTTTCGGGCCTACAAATATTTTGTTAACTTTTCCTCCTTTTCTGTATTCCCTGCCTGTGTATAAGCAATTCCACTTGCCAATAGTACGAAATCCTTCAGGACCCAAGAGAATCGTTCACACCAAATTCTAACACCCGCTATTAAACATTTTCCACATTTTAAACTTTTTGGGTGGAATTTTCGTAAACGCTTTCTTCGCGTACAAAAAATCAAGGAATGTTTATGTCTTTTGAATGTGCAGATACAATAATAAAATTTCAAGTTTGATTTTACTCCATTTTAACCCTTTAAGGAAAGACGTTTTTAATGGTTTCTTAGCAAGCACCTACTATGCATAATGGTTTTATCAAATTTGTTGTTTATAGGCCTTGTAGTTTTTTAGATTTCCGGATTGATAGATGTATTTTACTTTCGCAAAATGAGGTATTGGAGCGGCAATCGAGGTAAGATCTTGACCCGTTATCTCGAAATAACCTCCAATAATAACCTTTTCATTTCTTTTTCAGGTGACATACGAGATGTTTTAGCACGCTCACGTTCGCAATTTAAGGCCGATTTTATTTCAACGTGACACAAATGTCGATCTTCGTAATAGTTTGAACAATTTCGTTAATCAGCAAAATACATTTAACAGTTTCAAAATGGCGACCATTAAGGAATATTTAAACACTTAAAACATTATTTGTCAAGTATTTTTGAAAATCTGATTTCATTATCTTAATTAACGATAAAAAACGACGTAGGAATTTTGAATTTCACGATATTTTGAATTGTTATATAAAGAGTAAACCAACTACCTGCCTAAAAATTATTCCAAAAAAGATAACTTGAAGTAGCTTAAAGTGTATAGCTGTATCCCTGTTTAAAAACATATTTTTAGCACTTTAAATTTATAGTTTTTTCTCAGCCTCAACAGTCAATAATTCTTCCAGTTAGCTATCTTTTTGATAGCAACCAATTTTTGCTTCTTCTGGATTAAGCTGAAAATCTTTATATTTTTAAACGAATTGACATCCTATTTTAAAATAATAATCAGAGCTAAGAAGGAAATATTTTTTAAATTAAAAGTAGCTGATGGATTTGTTACAAATATCAGCTCAAAATTCCTCGGTCTATTTCAGTAGCAATTAGCATTTGTACATCTGTTCGCTTCTCCTGTTAAAAAAATTCCTAAATACTTTTTTAGGCAAACAAATGCCTTAAAAATACGAGATCCGAGAAATGGTTCTGAAAAGTTTGTATCGAACAGGATTCTCACAAAATATGTTTTTGTTTTTCTGATGTTAATATTTAATACAAATTAATTAAAATAATAATGTAGGGTCTCTTTACAGACGTTCAACAAGCCGTTTAGGCTACATTTGGTAATTTCTTTATGTATTTATTGTTTCTTTTATTTTCTTGTTAGTTAGTGTTAAGCACATTTAAGTTTTTTTATGAATAATGTAAGGCAAATTTAAAGCTTTTATTATTGTTAACTAGTTTTAAAGAAATATTAATATTTGTTATTAGACTTTGTTTGTTTTATTTAGATTATTTATTTTGTTTAATTTTTATTTGTCTTATTTTCCTTTTGAAAAAAATTCTGTCGAACCAAAAATAAAAATAATGTTTCGTGTTTTCCTTACTTTTTAATTTTTATTACGGTAATTAAAAACACGACGAATTAACATCGCAACTTAACCAAAACTTATTATGACCTATCACCTGTTCAATTAAATCAGCAGACCTAAACGAATTAATACAAAACAATTGATTTTTAATAGGCCTATAACCACCAAAATTAAATTAACGATTCATTTCGTATACTTAAACCGGCCAAACTTCTTCGTAGTTTCCGTTGTGTAGTGGTTACCACGCACGCCTTAAACGCGATAGGTCACCGGTTCGATCACAGACGGAAATTGTAATTTTTAATAATTAATTTAATATGAAATTTTCCACTTGCAAAATATACTGTTATATATAAATATAAAAATGTTCCTCAAATTACGCGTCCCGCAAAATCCAACCAGCCCTAAAACATGATACACGTTAAAAAATGTTAATATTGCTCGACGGCGAATATAATTTTAATGGTTTTTCGCCGGAAAAAATACAAATATCTCCTTGTAGTAACAAACCGTACTCTGCTTTACCCTGCATAAGAGCAAAATACAATTCTCCCTTCGCTTCAGCTGCACACAGGTGACTTAAAAAGTAGAATACATTTAGTTTCAGTGTGGCTGTTGCAAAGTGCACTTTTCAGTTTAATTCGTTTTGCAGTTGCAGTAGTGTTGGAGTTTTGCATCTGTTGGGGACCTTTGAATATAATAGCTATACTGTACAAATACTATCCGCCGATTCGCAATCAAGAAACGACAGTCGTCTTTGTGTACATTGCTTATACGTTGTACATTATGTCTACAGCTATTAATCCGGTTATATATTGCATTATGTCTAACAAATTTAGAAAATCGTTCAAGGTAAGTACAGGAATATGTTTAAATTAAATAAAATTACTTAATTGTATAAAACATATTTTTCCTTGCAAGACTTTTTGCCTATTAGTATAACGTATGTTTTTGTTTCAGTTAATATCTATAATGTTATATTTAAAGGATCTTTCATTAGTTTATTTTTTACAGGGCGTATTCTGCTCTTCCATGTGTATTTTAAAATCAAAACAAAGAAGACAACCCAAAACAGACGTAAAGTAACGTCAGGCAATCCAAGTCAGACGCAATTATTGTTACTATGATATTTTTAAAAATTTATATTTTCATATTTTTTAAAAAAATATAAACATAAATAAATAGCAGACTAATGCTCATCTGATGTGATAGAGAAAGTTTTCAAAAAAAACCATATTTTATTTCACGTAAATTAACACACTCAAATGTTTGAAAAACAAATTATGTAACTATTTAAGTTTTGTAACACGGATAATCCTATTAAAAATCTTAAAATTACAATATTTTTTTTTGTTTTAAACTATTTTAAATAAAGTGATATCACAAAATATTTTTAATTTCTAAAATTTTACAACGGCATTTCCGATTAACGAACTTTTTTAAGTTGTTACCAAAATAACGTTTTGGAATATTTTCATAATTGTTTAATTGATGTTATGTAATGTTTTAAGTTTTGAAAATTCCTTTCCATAAAATCAGCAAGACTATAGAATTTTCAAAAAAAAAGTCAATATGAAGCATTATCTTCCATTCTTGTATTTAATATAATTTAAATCTCGGCGGAGGCAGCTGATGGGTTTAACTATCCCACCGTACCTCTAGTTCATACTACTGTCACTCATCTACTCAACTGATTATTTTTCTGATTATTTTATTTTAAAATATAAATATGTTAACAATAGGCTTAGTGCAAAACAGTTAAAAATGCATGTAAACAAAACACATAACCTTCAAAACAATTGTAAAAATAACTTGAAAATGCTCACCTGTTCGTCGGACGGCCATCTTACCAGCCATTAAACATTTATTAAATTTAACAAAGCCTTAAACATTCTTTACGTAATGGTATATTAAAAATAATTTTGCAAGAGAGAAATCATTTAAAGTAATTTTTAATTTATAGTCACTTTAAGTAACGAGAGATTAAAATGGGCGTTCTTACAACCGGGTCAGTGTTTTTTATTTTCAAATTTTATTTTGATATGAAATATATTACAACGATTGTCAGACTTCATTTTCATTGTAATTTTAAATACACATAAAATCGGATTTTTAGAAAAATGATGTGAAGAAATTATAGTTAGCGTTTTTACAAGAGCGAGGATCTTGTGAGCGTTCGTTAGCGAGTCATTTCCATCATTTCCGAGAACATTTATCTTTTAAAATGTAATGCAGTGTAATTTGAACACACAACCACTTAGTGCTTCGTATTGAAAACTATCAGAGTGAAAACAGCAACGTTATCATCGTACATTTTATAGCAATTAATTATGTTGTTAACTTGGGCGTGGTTGAGCCCATATGGAGGTAATGAGCAACACGTGTTGAACACGTTTTATAAGTTTAAACACTCCAGTACGTTTTAACGAGTTATTTGTAAAATTTTGGTGTTTAAATTTTACACGAAATCAAAATTAAAATAACACGTTATTTACATTTATTGGTATTTGAAGCTTGGCATTATTTTATTGTGTTTAAATAATTTTTAACCTAATATTTCTTTCATTTATTGTTTTGGTCCTCCAAGCCGAATTCTATTACAGTCCGATTATACTTTACCATCTCGTAAAGTTTTTAATAATCTTTAAGTATATACAAAATAAATAACCATACGTGAACGTTGTGTAAAAACTACAAATATTCGCAGAACATTTTTTTTCATTGTATAGAAAATGAGAATAACTTCTGTTATTTTTTAAATAGGTAAATGAAAAGTGCATAATTAACGAAACAGAATTGGATTGTTTTAATATGAACGACAGCGACTATTACGAGGTAGAATATTTCGATTTTTCTGTTGGAGAATACAGAGCAGAAACAGTTCAAATGTTATTGTTAGCGGTGTTTACTTGCGGGGCGTGTACAGGAAATATGCTAATTTGCATCATTATAGCCTGCAACAAACGCATGCGTACAAACACGAATTATTACCTCTTCAATCTCGCTTTGTCCGATTGTTTCCTTTTGGTAACACTTACGTCTGACACGTTTTATCGAAACTTAATGGGGTGAGTTTATAAAAAGTGTATTCTTAGAAATGTAAATAGTTTTAATATTACCTTAAAGCTTTTAGATTAATACATTTATTTAACAAAACTTAGTTTATACGTTACAGGTGTAAAATAAGCTCTTAAATGTGAATTTTTTTTTTAAAATTAATAAATAATGACGTAACATTATATGTTTTCACTTTTTATCTAAAAATTTGCCAGTTTTTACACAACATAAGAATGTAAATTTAAAATTACTTTCATTGGTTTTGAAACCTGTTTTAACTTCAGGCCGTAGTACAAAGGGTCAAATCCCTTTGTCGAGGTTGCCAAAAAGTTAACAAACATTTAAAACAAAAGCCAGTTCTGGACTGTAACGACATACGATTTGAACGGTAATGTTTGGCCAAAGCAAATCTTATCTTTGTGCACTTATCTTGTAATTTTGTTTATTGCTGTGTCGTGTGTTTTCAATGTTTTGTTAATTTTGTGACAACCTAGACGGAAGGATTGCCTTTTGTATTACGACCTGAAACATGAAAGAATGAAGCTTCAAAACCCCGGTACCCTTTACAAAGTGAGTTATAAGACCATTAGACGGAAGAAAATAGGTTTTAATCCTAATTATTTAAACATGTCTTTTATTTTTGTTTAAAAAAATATTGTATTGTTTTTTGGACACACATAATGGTAAATGTTCAAACAGAAATTAAAAAAAGAAAAGAAAAACGTGTGCTAAAAAAATATATTTTTTAAAGACAGTTTTAGATTTTTATTTTTTGTTTTATAAAAATACCTTTAAAGGTATAAGATGGTAGAGAAAAAATTAAAAGATGTGCACGTAGGGTGCATGTATTAGGTTTAAGACTAATACTTTTGCTTCAATTATCCCCCCCTTTTATAACTCATGAACGATTGAGAAAAACAAAAAAAATCGGTATGATTTCTTAAAATCGTTTTATGATTTATTGATGATATTTTGGTTTTGTGTAAAAATTTGTAACTCAAGTCATCAGTAAATTTAAAGTTTTTGGAGAAATCATCAAAATAATTTCTCATGATTTTTACTATAACAAAAATCATCCGGTACGAAACTACATATAAACAAAATATTAGAAAACCGGAGCGATTTATTGAAAGTAATCTACATAGTGTCGCTGAAAATGTGGTGATATATGTAGATTCAGTGTAATAAACTTAAAGTTAAATGTACCATCAGCAGAAGCGAAAACAATTTGGATTTTTAATCTTTTTTATTTAATTACTACAAGTTTCGTTTACAAACTTTGCTTATAAATATTCACATAATACTGAAACGTAGGCAGAATCTGATGAACCAATTTTAAACAAACAGATCGAATTTTTCCATAAAGTGAACGCGGTTATTTTTAACACGAATTTATGTTTGTGTTTGTTCTACTTATTAATTAACTGAAAGAGTAAACAGTAATGATATATTTCATATTTAATTTTAGTATTGAAAATTACAAATCCAGTAATTGTCGTCTAGTGGCCAAATCCTTCGGCATCACAACTTCCGCCATTTCCAACGCAACCTGCGTCGCCCTGACTGTGGACCGTTATATTGCCGTCTGTCATCCGTTCTTGGCCAAGTCAATGTTTAATGGAAAACGAACTATAAATATTATAATATTTATATGGACTATCATACTTCCGTATTCAATTGGAATGGTAAAACTTATGCTTAAAAGTTTGTATACACAATCATTTTTTAATTATTTAAGCTTCATTTTAGAAGTATAAAGAAATTATGGTATCTTGCCTTTGATTTTTGCTTCTATCACGACCTGCCACTTGGATTGAAGGTCTGGAAAAGTTCATATCAATCAATACGTCTCGAGATCGAATATTTTTATGATAGACATACTTTCTATATTCTATACTTCGTATAATAACAAAGTAAACACGAACTATTATTATTAGTTTGTAATATTATTAGTTGTATTATTATTGTATTGCATTATGTTATCGTACTGTATTATTATTATTAGTTGTAATAATAATAGCTATTAATAATTTACAATTTAATGCTGCTTTCATTTGTTTCAGGCTTTCTGTGGTGGTTCTACAACGAAAAATTGTGAAATATTGTTTCCGCTTTTTACAGTAGAGTTTTATGAAGTATTTTATTTCTTTATACCGCTGTTGCTTCATACAATATTATATGGCTTAATTGGAATCACAATATGGAAATCGGCAAACAAATTAAAGAACTGCAGTCTTGGAAACAATAATGTAAATCAAAAATTGTCGATTTACAAAAGCATTAAGATGTCAGGTAATAAAATCGAAAATTACTGGTAATTGGTAATATAAATTACTAACTGAACAGAGTCTGCCTTTCGGGCCTACAAATATTTTGTTAACTTTTCCTCCTTTTCTGTATTCCCTGCCTGTGTATAAGCAATTCCACTTGCCAATAGTACGAAATCCTTCAGGACCCAAGAGAATCGTTCACACCAAATTCTAACACCCGCTATTAAACATTTTCCACATTTTAAACTTTTTTGGGTGGAATTTTCGTAAACGCTTTCTTCGCGTACAAAAAATCAAGGAATGTTTATGTCTTTTGAATGTGCAGATACAATAATAAAATTTCAAGTTTGATTTTACTCCATTTTAACCCTTTAAGGAAAGACGTTTTTAATGGTTTCTTAGCAAGCACCTACTATGCATAATGGTTTTATCAAATTTGTTGTTTATAGGCCTTGTAGTTTTTTAGATTTCCGGATTGATAGATGTATTTTACTTTCGCAAAATGAGGTATTGGAGCGGCAATCGAGGTAAGATCCAGACCCGTTATGTTACCTCGAAATAACCTCCAATACTAACCTTTTCATTTCTTTTTCAGGTGACATACGAGATGTTTTAGCACGCTCACGTTCGCAATTTAAGTCCGATTTTATTTCAACGTGACACAAATGTCGATCTTCGTAATAGTTTGAACAATTTCGTTAATCAGCAAAATCCATTTAACAGTTTCAAAATGGCGACCATTAAGGAATATTTAAACACTTAAAACATTATTTGTCAAGTATTTTTGAAAATCTGATTTCATTATCTTAATTAACGATAAAAAACGACGTAGGAATTTTGAATTTCACGATATTTTGAATTGTTATATAAAGAGTAAACCAACTACCTGCCTAAAAATTATTCCAAAAAAGATAACTTGAAGTAGCTTAAAGTGTATAGCTGTATCCCTGTTTAAAAACATATTTTTTAGCACTTAAATTTGTAGTTTTTTCTCAGCCTCAACAGTCAATAATTCTTCCAGTTAGCTATCTTTTTGATAGCAACCAATTTTTGCTTCTTCTGGATTAAGCTGAAAATCTTTATATTTTTAAACGAATTGACATCCTATTTTAAAATAATAATCAGAGCTAAGAAGGAAATATTTTTTAAATTAAAAGTAGCTGATGGATTTATTACAAATATCAGCTCAAAATTCCTCGATCTATTTCAGTAGCAATTAGCATTTGTACATCTGTTCGCTTCTCCTGTTAAAAAATTCCTAAATACTTTTTTAGGCAAACAAATGCCTTAAAAATACGAGATCCGAGAAATGGTTCTGAAAAGTTTGTATCGAACAGGATTCTCACAAAATATGTTTTTGTTTTTCTGATGTTAATATTTAATACAAATTAATTAAAATAATAATGTAGGGTCTCTTTACAGACGTTCAACAAGCCGTTTAGGCTACATTTGGTAATTTCTTTATGTATTTATTGTTTCTTTTATTTTCTTGTTAGTTAGTGTTAAGCACATTTAAGTTTTTTTATGAATAATGTAAGGCAAATTTACAGCTTTTATTATTGTTAACTAGTTTTAAAGAAATATTAATATTTGTTATTAGACTTTGTTTGTTTTATTTAGATTATTTATTTTTGTTTAATTTTTATTTGTCTTATTTTCCTTTTTTGAAAAAAAATTCTGTCGAACCAAAAATAAAAATAATGTTTCGTGTTTTCCCTTACTTTTTAATTTTTATTACGGTAATTAAAAACACGACGAATTAACATCGCAACTTAACCAAAAACGTATTATGACCTATCACCTGTTCAATTAAATCAGCAGACCTAAACGAATTAATACAAAACAATTGATTTTTAATAGGCCTATAACCACCAAAATTAAATTAACGATTCATTTCGTATACTTAAACCGGCCAAACTTCTTCGTAGTTTCCGTTGTGTAGTGGTTACCACGCACGCCTTAAACGCGATAGGTCACCGGTTCGATCACAGACGGAAATTGTAATTTTTAATAATTAATTTAATATGAAATTTTCCACTTGCAAAATATACTGTTATATATAAATATAAAAATGTTCCTCAAATTACGCGTCCCGCAAAATCCAACCAGCCCTAAAACATGATACAAACTTAAAAAATGTCAATATTGCTCCACGGCGAATATTTTAATGGTTTTTCGCCGGAAAAAATACAAATATCTCCTTGTAGTAACAAACCGTACTCTGCTTTACCCTGCATAAGAGCAAAATACAATTCTCCCTTCGCTTCAGCTGCACACAGGTGACTTAAAAAGTAGAATACATTTAGTTTCAGTGTGGCTGTTGCAAAGTGCACTTTTCAGTATAATTCGTTTTGCAGTTGCAGTAGTGTTGGAGTTTTGCATCTGTTGGGGACCTTTGAATATAATAGCTATACTGTACAAATACTATCCGCCGATTCGCAATCAAGAAACGACAGTCGTTTTTATGTACATTGCTTATACGTTGTACATGATGTCTACAGCTATTAATCCGGTTATATATTGCATTATGTGTAACAAATTTAGAAGATCGTTCAAGGTAAGTACAGGAATATGTTTAAATTAAATAAAATTAATTAATTGTATAAAACATATTTTTCCTTACATTACATTTTGTCTAATAGTATAACGTATGTTTTTGTTTCAGTTAATATCTATAATGTTTTATTTAGAGGTTCATTCATTCGTTTATTTTTTACAGGGCGTATTCTGCTCTTCTATATGTATTTTAAAATCAAGACAAAGAAGACAACCCAAAAAACATAAGTAAAGTAACGTCAGGCAACCCAAGTCAGACGCCATAATAACAGACTACAATTATTGTTACTATGATACTTATAAAAATTTATATTTTCATATTTTTTTAAAATATAAACATAAATAAATAGCAGACTAATGCTCATCTGATGTGATAGAGAAAGTTTTCAAAAAAAACCATATTTTATTTCACGTAAATTAACACACTCAAATGTTTGAAAAACAAATTATGTAACTATTTAAGTTTTGTAACACGGATAATCCTATTAAAAATCTTAAAATTACAATACTTTTTTTTGTTTTAAACTATTTTAAAAAAAGTGATATCACAAAATATTTTTAATTTCTAAAATTTTAAAACGACATTTCCGATTAACGAACTTTTTTAAGTTGTTACCAAAATAACATTTTCGAATATTTTCATAATTGCTTAATTGATTTTATGTAATGTTTTAAGTTTTGAAAATTCATTTCCATAAAATCAGCAAGACTATAGAATTTTCAAAAAAAAAAGTCAATGTGAAGCATTATCTTCCATTCTTGTATTTAATATAATTTAAATCTCGGCGGAGGCAGCTGATGGGTTTAACTATCCCACCGTACCTCTAGTTCATACTACTGTCACTCATCTACTCAACTGATTATTTTTCTGATTATTGTATTTTAAAATACAAAAATGTTAACAATAGGCTTAGTGCAAAACAGTTAAAAATGCATGTAAACAAAACACATAACCTTCAAAACAATTGTAAAAATAACTTGAAAATGCTCACCTGTTCGTCGGACGGCCATCTTACCAGCCATTAAACATTTATTAAATTTAACAAAGTCTTAAACATTCTTTACGTAATGGTATGTTGAAAATGATTTTGCAAGAGAGAAATCATTTAAAGTAATTTTTAATTTATAGTCACTTTAAGTAACGAGAGATTAAAATGGGCGTTCTTACAACCGGGTTAGTGTTTTTTATTTTCAAATTTTATTTTGATATGAAATATATTACAAGATTGACAGACTTCATTTTCATTGTAATTTTAAATACACATAAAATCGGATTTTTAGAAAAATGATGTGAAGAAATTATAGTTAGCGTTTTTACAAGAGCGAGGATCTTGTGAGCGTTCGTTAGCGAGTCATTTCCATCATTTCCGAGAACATTTATCTTTTAAAATGTAATGCAGTGTAATTTGAACGCACAACCACTTAGTGCTTCGTATTGAAAACTATCAGAGTGAAAACAGCAACGTTATCATCGTACATTTTATAGCAATTAATTATGTTGTTAACTTGGGCGTGGTTGAGCCCATATGGAGGTAATGAGCAACACGTGTTGAACACGTTTTATAAGTTTAAACACTCCAGTACGTTTTAACGAGTTATTTGTAAAATTTTGGTGTTTAAATTTTACACGAAATCAAAATTAAAATAACACGTTATTTACATTTAATGGTAATTGAAGCTTGGCATTATTTTATTGTGTTTAAATAATTTTTAACCTAATATTTCTTTCATTTATTGTTTTGGTCCTCCAAGCCGAATTCTATTACAGTCCGATTATACTTTACCATTTCGTAAAGTTTTTAATAATCTTTAAGTATATACAAAATAAATAACCATACGTGAACGTTGTGTAAAAACAACAAATATTCGCAGAACTTTTTTTTTTCATTGTAATAGAAAATGAGAATAACTTCTGTTATTTTTTAAATAGGTAAATGAAAAGTGCATAATTAACGAAACAGAATTCGATTGTTTTAATATGAACGACAGCGATTATTACGAGAAAGAATATTTCGATTTTTCTGTTGGAAAATACAGAAGAGCCACAGTTCAAATGTTATTGTTAGCGGTGTTTACTTGCGGGGCGTGTACAGGAAATATGCTAATTTGCATCATTATAGCCTGCAACAAACGCATGCGTACAAACACGAACTATTACCTCTTCAATCTCGCTTTGTCCGATTGTTTCCTTTTGGTAACACTTACGTCTGACACGTTTTATCGAAACTTAATGGGGTGAGTTTATAAAAAGTGTATTGTTAGATATGTAAATAGTTTTAATATTACCTTAAAGCTGTTAGATTAATACATTTATTTAAAAAACTTAGTTTATACGTTACAGGTGTAAAATAAGCTCTTAAAAGTGAATTTTGTTTTTAAAATTAATAAATAATGACGTAACATTATATGTTTTCACTTTTTATCTAAAAATTGGCCAGTTTTTTATGAAGTACAACATAACGTAAAAAAATAAATTTAAATTATTTTCATTGCGTTTAAGTCCGTGTATTGCTTTAAAAATATCCTTATTGCAAAATAGCTACCGGACCACATATTTAATTGGTTAGGATTATGACCTATTTTCTTCCGTCTAGTGGTCTTTAACACACCTCGTAAAGGCTACCGCGGTTTTGAAACCTGTTTTAACTTCAGGCCGTAGTACAAAAGGTCAAATCCCTTTGTCGAGGTTGCCACAAAGTTAACAAAACATTTAAAACACAAGTCAGTTCTGGACTGTAACGACATACGATTTGAACGGTAATGTTTGGCCAAACCAAATCTTATCTTTGTGCACTTATCTTGTAATTTTGTTTATTGCTGTGTCGTGTGTTTTCAATGTTTTGTTAATTTTGTGACAACCTCGACGGAAGGATTGACTTTTGTATTACGACCTGAAACATGAAACGATGAAGCTTCAAAACCCCGGTAGCCTTTACGAGGTGAATTATAAAACCATAAGACTGAAGAAAATAGGTTTTAATCCTAATTATTTAAACAAATCTTTTATTTTTGTTTAAAAAAATATTTTATTTTTTTGGACACACATAATGGCTAATGTTCAAACAGAAATTAAAAAAAGAAAAGGAAAACGTTTGCTAAAAAAATATATTTTGTACAGACAGTTATAGATTTTTATTTTTTATTTTATAAAAATACCTTTAAAGGTATAAGATGGTAGAGAAAAAAATTAAAAGATGTGCACGTAGGGTGCATGTATTAGGTTTAAGACTAATACTTTTGCTTCAATTATCCCCCCTTTTATAACTCATGAACCATTGAGAAAAACAAAAAAAAAATCGGTAGTATTTCTCAAAATCGCTTTATGATTTATTGATGATATTTTGGTTTTGTGTAAAAATTTGTAACTCAAGTCATCAGTAAATTTAAAGTTTTTGGAGAAATCATCAAAATAATTTCTCATGATTTTTACTATAACAAAAATCATCCGGTACGAAACTACATATAAACAAAATATTAGAAAACCGGAGCGATTTATTGAAAGTAATCTACATAGTGTCGCTGAAAATGTGGTGATATATGTAGATTCAGTGTAATATAGTTAAATGTACCATCAGTGGAAGCGAAAACAATTTGGATTTTTAATCTTTTTTGTTTAATTACTACAAGTTCGTTTACAAACTTTGCTTATAAATATTCACATAATACTGAAACGTAGGCGGAATTTAATGAACCAATTTTAAACAAACAGATCGAATTTTCTCCATAAAGTGAACGCGGTTATTTTTAACACGAATGTATGTTTGTGTTTGTTCTACTTATTAATTAACTGAAAGTTTAAACAGTAATGATATATTTCGTATTTAATTTTAGTATTGAAAATTACAAGTCCAGTAATTGTCATCTAGTGGTCAAATCCTTCGGCATCACAACTTCCGCCATTTCCAACGCAACCTGCGTCGCCCTGACTGTGGACCGTTACATTGCCGTCTGTCATCCGTTCTTGGCCAAGTCAATGTTTAATGGAAAACGAACTATAAATATTATAATATTTATATGGACTATCATACTTCCGTATTCAATTGGAATGGTAAAACTTATGCTTAAAAGTTTGTATACACAATCATTTTTTAATTATTTAAGCTTTATTTTAGAAGTATAAAAAAATTATGGTGATCTTGTCTTTGATTTTTGCTTCTACCACGACCTGCCACTTGGATTGAAGGTCTGGAAAAGTTCATATCAGTCAATACATTTCGAGATAGTCTATTTTTATGATAGCCATAATTTCTGTATACTATACTTCGTATAATGACAAAGTAAACACGAACTATTATTATTAGTTTGTAATATTATTAGTTGTATTATTATTGTATTTTATTATATTATTGTACTGTATTATTATTATTATTATTATTATTAGTTGTAATAATAATAGCTATTATTAATTTACAATTTAATGTCGCTTTCATTTTTTTCAGGCTTTCTGTGGTGGTTCTACAACGGAAAATTGTGAAATATTGTTTCCGCTTTTTACAGTAGAGTTTTATGAAGTATTTTTTTTCTTTGTACCGTTGTTGCTTCATACAATATTATATGGCTTAATTGGAATCACAATATGGAAATCGGCAAACAAATTAAAGAACTGCAGTCTTGGAAACAATAATGTAAAGCAAAAATTGTCGATTTACAAAAGCATTAAGATGTCAGGTATGTGACACAAATGTCGATTTTCGTAATAGTTTGAACAATGTCGTGAATCAGCAAAATCCATTTAACAGTTTCAAAATGGCGACCATTGGGAATATTTAAACACTCAAAACATTTTTTATCAAGTATTTTTGAAAATCTGATTTCATTATCTTAATTAACATTAAAAAACGACGTTGGAATTTTTAATTTCACGATATTTTGAATTGTTATATAAAGAGTATATCAACTACCTGCTTAAAAACTATTCCAAAAAAGATACCTAGAAGTAGCATAAAGAGTATAATTGTAACCCTGTTTAAAAACACATTTCTCGTTACCTAAATTTGTAGATTGTTCTCAGCCACAACAGCCAATAATTCTTCAAGTGCGCTATCTTTTTGATATCAACCAATTTTTGCTTCTTCTGTTTTAAGCTGAAAGTCTTAATATTTTTTAAACGAATTGACATCCTATTTTAAAATAATCAGAGCTAAGAAGGAAATAATTTTTAAATAAAAAGTAGCTGATGTATTTATTATAAATATCAGCTCAAAATTCCTCGGTCTATTTCAGTAGCAATTAGCATTTGTACATCTGTTCGCTTCTCCTGTTAAAAAAATTCCTAAATACTTTTTTAGGCAAACAAATGCCTTAAAGGAAATTTTTAAAATTCGAGATGCGAAAGATGGTTCTGAAAAGGTTTTATCGAACAGGATTCTCACAAAATATGTTTTTGTTTTTCTGATGTTAATCTCTCTTTATTTGTTCCACTCAACTTTGGGGTACAATATAACAATCACTTTTTAATGTTCTGTGCCTTCCTCGTAGCCCGGTATTGCTTCATTCGTTGTGATCTTGCTTTTCTTTCTTCGTTTGGATCGTTCGCTTGGATTTGACTTTGCCTTGGAACCGTTGCTTCTTGTCCTTGGTTATTGTTTTGGCTGTTCTGTCCATGAGCATAGTGTCAGTGATCTGCAGTTCTGTTATGTCTTTCTCCGTTTCTCTAAACCAAAGTGGTTTGGCTCTTCTACTGCGAAAGTAGTCAAATATTTTTTTTTGTTAGTCTATTTTTGTCCATTCGGAGGATGTGCCCATAAAAATCAATTCTCCTTTTTCTCATTGTGTCTGATAGTGTTTCAGTTTTTTGGTAAAGAGTTTCATTACTGATGTGGAGTAATTGGTTGTTACGGAATTTGGGACCTAAGATTTTTCGTAATATCTTTCTTTCTTTGATCTCCAGCCTTTCAAGTGGGACCTGGGTTGTGAGAGATAATGTTTCAACTGCATATATGGCTTCTGGTTTAATTACAGTGTGATAATGCCTTATCTTTGTATTCCAGGAGAGGGACTTCTTGTTGTATGTGTCCTTGGTAAGTTGGAAGGCTAAGTCAACTTTAATTTTCCTAGATTCCATAGCTTTTTTTTCTATGACGTTCCAGCTGATCCATTCCCCAAGATATTTGAATTCTTTGACTACCTCAATGTATTGTTCTCCCACTTGAAGCTTTTTTTGGTGGTTTTTGTATGTTTGTCAATACTTTAGTCTTTTCAAATGAAACTTTGAGACCCATTTTTAACTCTTGCTTTTGGAGTTCAAGAGTCTTAGCTTCTTCCAATGTCTCAGATAGTAAGGCCATGTCATCAGCAAAAGCCAAACAATTTACCTTAATGCCTTTGTTCTTAGTTCCTAGTCTGATTCCACTATGCGTATTCACGTTCCACTCTCTAAGGACTTTTCTTAGAGCACAATTAAATATCTGATGTTAATATTTAATACAAATTAATTAAAGTAATGGTGTAGAGTCTCTTTATAGCCCTTCAACAAGCTGTTTATATTTGGTTATTTACTTATGTATGTATTGTTTCTTTTATTTTCTTGTTATTTAGTATTAAGCACGTTTAAGTTTTTTTATCAATATTGTAAGGCCAATTTACAGCTTTTATTATTGTTAACTAGTTTTAAGGAAATATTCATACTTGTTATTAGATTTTGTTTGTTTTATTTAGATTATTTATTTTTGTTTAATTTTTATTTGTCTTATTTTCCTTTTTTGAAAAACAATTCTGTCATTGAACCAAAAATAAAAATCATGTTTCCTGTTTTCCCTTACTTTTTAATTTTTATTACGGTAATTAAAAACACGACGAATTAACATCGCAACTTAACCAAAAACGTATTATGACCTATCACCTGTTCAATTAAATCAGCTGACTAAACGAATTAATTCAAAACAATTGATTTTTAATAGGCCTATAACCACCAAAATTAAATTAACGGTTCATTTCGTATACTTAAACCGGCCAAACGTCTTCCTAGTTTCCGTTGTGTAGTGGTTACCAAGCATGCTTTACACGCGATAGGTCACTGGTTCGATCCCGGACAGAAATTGTATATTTTTAATAATTAATTTAATATGAAATTTTCCACTCGCAAAATATACTGTTATATGTAAATATAAAAATGTTCCTCAAATTACGCGTCCCTCAAAATCCAACCAGCCCTAAAACATGATACACGTTAAAAAATGTCAATATTGCTCCACGGTGAAGATAATTTTAAAGATTTTTCGCCGGAAAAAATACAAATATCTCCTTGTAGTAACAAACCGTACTCTGCTTTACCCTGCATAAGAGCAATATACAATTCTCCCTTCGCTTCAGCTGCACACAGGTGACTTTAAAAGTAGAATACATTTAGTTTCAGTGTGGGTGTTGCAAAGTGCACTTTTCAGTTTAATTCGTTTTGCAGTTGCAGTAGTGTTGGAGTTTTGCATCTGTTGGGGACCTTTGAATATAATAGCTATACTGTACAAATACTATCCGCCGATTCGCAATCAAGAAACGACAGTCGTCTTTGTGTACATTGCTTATACGTTGTACATTATGTCTACAGCTATTAATCCGGTTATATATTGCATTATGTGTAACAAATTTAGAAAATCGTTCAAGGTAAGTACAGGAATATGTTTAAATTAAATAAAATTAATTAATTGTATAAAACATATTTTTCCTTGCAAGACTTTTTTCACAGTACTCTTTGCCTAATAGTATAACGTATGTTTTTGTTTCAGTTAATATCTATAATGTTATATTTAAAGGATCATTCATTAGTTTATTTTTTACAGGGCGTATTCTGCTCTTCCATGTGTATTTTAAAATCAAAACAAAGAAGACAACCCAAAACAGACGTAAAGTAACGTCAGGCAATCCAAGTCAGACGCAATTATTGTTACTATGATATTTTTAAAAATTTATATTTTCATATTTTTTTAAAAAATATAAACATAAATAAATAGCAGACCATCTGATGTGATAGAAACAGTTTTTTTTTAAAAAGCTATATTTTATAATATCACGTAAATTAACACACTCAAATGTTTGAAAAACAAATTATGTAACTATTTAAGTTTTGTTACACGGAAAATCCTATTAAAAATCTTAAAATTTCAATATTTTTATTTTTGTTTTAAATTTTTTATTTTTTAAATTTTTTAAACGGCATTTCCGATTAACGAATTTGTTTTAATTGTTATCAAAATAACGTTTTCGAATATTTTAATAATATTTTAATAATTGTTTAATTGATGTTATCTAATGTTGTAAGTTTTGAAAATTCCTTTCCATAAAATCAGCAAGACTATAGAATTTTCAAAAAAAAGTCAATGTGAAGCATTATCTTCCATTCTTCCTATTTAATACTGGTATTTCAATTCAGGCGGGCAGGCGGAGGCAGCTGAAGTGAGCAGCTGATGGGCTTAGCGACCCCACCATACCTCTAGCTCATTCTACTCTCACTCATTTATTCCACATACACACAACACACACATACACACACATTCTCTCTCACACACACATACATACACACCCGCAGGGGGTTGCAGAGTAGCTGCACCTAGTGAGAGGACCTAGACGAACCTTGCGGCACCCGAGTCTAACACACACTTACACTTACACTTACAGCACTACACTTACAGCACTACACTTACAGCACTACACTTACAGCACTACACTTATAGCACTACACTTACGATGTAAACACTACACACTCTCACGTACATTTAGGGATTTGCTTTTCTTGTTCCGTTATGTCTGGGAGTGGCGATACTGCTTGGTTTCCTTTGGCGGGGCCAAGTATGTGGAACCTGATGTGTGCCTAGCACTGCCGAGGACCTCTGATAGAACAAGTTCTGGAACCGAGCAGCCTATAGGTGCTTGGCAAGCACATGAATGTTGAGTTATGGGTGTCGGAGTCCATAGCTGAGTCTATCGAAACAAATGGTTGCATTCTGTGAGTACATAGAAGGCGGCTGCCAGTGGTACTTGGGTTTGGGGAACCGTAACTTTGTACCGGAACCCATTCCTAAGATTCTGGAGTGCTGACAGACATGTATTTCAGCTCCAGGATATTGGAGGTCTTCCCCAATTTATTGGGGATTCTCGCTTTAATTCAAGTATCCTGGGCTGCTGGTGGTCGTTTGGGTGCACCCTGTGCCACTTGTTCGAAAAATCTTCATTCATGAATCGCTCGGCAAACTAAAGTATGGTTAACCTAACAAACAATGCCAAAGGAGTGTTAAAGATTCCTTGTTCGGCTTCGAACAGGTATGGTGATAATAGTGGAAGTGAATTAAGACCGGGAAATGAGATGCAAGCTGAACCTCTACAGTTACTATCTCCAAAATTCCTAGTTTTTAAAAACTCTGTGGAAGTGGCCGACTTGTCAGTAGTGTCCCCTTTCCTTATAAATAAGGCAATTGTTGGAAGAGCAACAATTAAGAACTTGCAGAACGGGACGTTACTGGTTCTGACTAACAGCGATAAGCAGAGCCAATCGCTATTAAAAATGACATCGTTCTATGAAATGGTCAATTTTTCTGTGGAGCCCCACAGAACCTTGAACTCAGCAAAGGGAGTGATAACCTGTAAAGATCTCCTCCATGTAGACCTGGAGAAGATTAAAACAGAGTTGGCAAATCAAGCTGTTGTGGACGTGTGTCGTATGTACCTACTGCCTCATTGATTTTGACTTTTGGCAAACCAACTGTCCCAGACCACATCTGTGCCGGATACCAGCGTCTTTCGGTAAGGACATACGTTCCAAAGCCGAGACAGTGTTTTAAATGCCAGGGTTTTGAACACGTGAGCTCCACATGCCGGAAGTATCAGATATTGGTAATGGTCATGATAGTTAGCAATGTAAAAATGTTCCAAAGTGTTCGAATTGAGGTGAGATCATCCCGCTCGTTTCTTTGACTGCCCTAAGTTTAAGGACGAGAAAGCCATTCTTACTATTATGGCCAAGGATAAAATATCTTTTTCAGAAGCAAGGAAGGTTTTCAAAAGCTCAAAATCAATAATTGAAAGTAAATCGTTTGCTGCTGCAACCTCTACTAGTAAAACATCGTGTGCTAATTGCGAAGAGCTAACTAAAACGGTAAAAGCATTATCGGAACTGGTAGCTCAATTGCTAATTCTGATTTCTGCGGGTTCCACTCCTGCTTCGCTGTCTAAATCGTCTGAAACGTCCTCCTTTGAAGTGTCTTCAAAAGGAAAGGATACTCACCTTTCAAAAGTCGCTCCTAAAACCCTTGTGACGAAGAATCCGGGGCCTATAATTCCGGAAGCAAATCCATCTTCTTCCAATCTAGGCTTAAGGACTAAGTCGCAAGTGTTAAGGTCTTCGGCTAAGAACGTTCCTTCTGGACTAGTCCATTTTATTAAAAAAATCTAACACATACCCACCAGTGGTTGCGTCATAAAAAAATACAAACAAAGAAAGAAAAAAATCAAAGGAAGGAGTTGCGTCCAAGGTGCCTCCTTCCAAAACTACTATCTCTACAGAGTCGGACATCAATCACAGTAGTCCATTGATTCTCATAAATCTATGACTCATAAGAGTGAATCCGAAATGAATCAAATTATATTTTAAACCTAATCATTCAATGTCTGCATGTTCAAAAAAATAAAGTGATACAATGGAATGTTAATGGGGTAGGAAGCCATATTGAAGATCTGAAAGTTCTTGTACGAGATATGTCGCCTTTAATGTGCCTTCAGGAGACTCATTTGCGTGAATCTCACATTTTCAGTTTGAGTAGTTATTCTGTTTTCAGAACAGATTTCATCGCTGAGGAAAAAAGCCAGAGGTGGTGTAGCCATTCTGGTTCACAACTCAATCGAGTCGGTTCTTGTGAATATAGTAACTCCTTTACAAGCTGTTGCCGTTCAAATAACCGTACCATTCAAACTTACAATCTGCAGCCTATATGCACCGCCTAATTACAATTTCCAAAACCATGAAGTACGTGACTTAAAATGCCAGATGCCACCGCCGATATTATTATTAGGCAATTTTAACGCTCATCATACTGCATGGGGTTCATCAACCTGTAAATCAAGAGGAATACGCATTGAAAGGATAAGGTCCGAATTGAATTTATGTCTTCTTAATAACGGTTCCCATACGCATTTAGCGGCATCTACTGGCAATTGGACCGTTGTTGACTTGTCATTCTGCAGTCCAATTCTGACAACGAAGTTTGAATGGTCGGTATTACCTGATCTTTACGGCAGTGATCATACTCCCATTAATATTTCATTTCGTAATTTCCCTCGTCCGGATCAGCGCCTGCCGCGTTTGATTCTAAAAAAGCAAATTGAGAGGAATTTATGAAGAAATTTGTATCACCAGACATTGAATATCATGACTGTATAAACACAATAGTGTCAAAATTTACTCAAAACATTTTACAAGCAGCAGAGAAAACTATTCACCTTTTTCCAAAAACTTCAGTACGCCCTTCACGTCCACCTGTCCCTTGGTTTAACAAAGAGTGTAGGAAGGCGTTACTTCTATGTAGAAAAGCTCTGAGGAGATTCAACAGAAACCCGACAAGTGAAAACCTAGAACAATATAAAGTCCTTCGTGCAAAAGCTCGTAGAATATTCAGGCAAAGCATAAAGGATTCTTGGACCCAATACATTGGAACAATATGTAGAACAACACCTACATCTGTTGTGTGAAAGAAATTGCGTTCCATTTGTGGCCCGCCTCCATCTGTAGGACTGATGGGACTTCAACAAGCGAACGGATTATTGGTTTCTGACGGTTCCGACATTGGAAACCTTTTAGGGTCATCCTTTGCAAGTTTTTCCTCTTCTGCAGCCTATAACATTGCCTTTTGTAAACACAAAAGCGCTTTAGAAAAATTTCTTTTCACTGTCGGTATTTCTGATGATTCTCCTCTGAACAATCTGTTTACTCTACGCGAGATAGAATCTGCACTGCTATCCACCAAGGATTCAGCTCCCGGTCCTGACAACGTTAAAAATCTTTCATCTTCAGGTAAGTTATTTCTTCTCGACATATAAAATCGTATGTACGAGGAGCATACATTCCCTGGCGATTGGTTGGAAGCTACAGTAATTCCCGTTCTTAAACCAGGCAAAGAGAAAATCTATCCAAGTAGCTATCGTCCTATTTCTCTCACTAGCATGCTATGCAAGCTGGTAGAAAAAATGGTAAATCGTCGCCTTGTTTGGTATTTATAATCTAATAAATTACTATCGAAAGACCAGTGCGGTTTTCGACAAGGTCGATCTCCTATGGATCATCTGGTTTTGTTAGAATCTGCAATACAAAATGCCTTCCTCTTACGTCAAACACTTGTTGCAGTATTTTTTGACCTCGAGAAGACATACGACATGGCCTGGAGAAGAGGAATACTGAATATTTTTAAATCATGGGTTATACAAGTCAGAATTCTAGCTTTTGTTACTAATTTCCTGTCTAATAGATACTTCAGGATACGACTTGGAGCTACAGTTTTAGATCGAATCCACTTAGAGAATGGTGTTCTACAGGGGAGTGTACAGGGGAGTGTACCTTGTTTGCTATCGCAATCAATGGAATTATCGCTAATGTGCAGTCCCCTGTCCGATGTTCGCTCTTTGTGGATGATTTTGCTATTTATGTAAGCACCAGAAATACGGCAACAGCTGAAAGAACTCTTCAGCTGGTAATAAATAGGTTGCAGACATGTACGAGATCTACTGGATTTAAATTCTCTGCTGCTAAAACTCAGTGAATTGCCTTCAGTCACCGTCGACATATCCAGGCTCCGTCGTTATATCTTGATGGTTTACAACTCCGGACGTTTCCATACGTTCGATTTTTGGGTATAATATTTGACGAAAGGCTCTCCTGGAGCCCTCACGTGCCTGATTTAAAGTTACGATGTAACAAAATTCTCGATATGTTGAGGGTTCTTAGTAGTTTTCGATGGAGCGCTGATAGAACCAGTATGCTGATGTTTTATTCGTTCGCTGATTTATGGTGCTGTAATTCGTTCGCGAGTTGATTACGGTAGCATTGTTTATTCGTCTGCACGACCGTCTGTATTAAAGAAACTAGATCCCGTCCATCACTCAGCTATCCGCCTGGTTTCTGGTGCCTTTCGCTCTAGCTCTGTTGTGAGCTTCTTTGCCGAGGCTCGAGAACCATCACTCTTTCGACGTAGAAAACAGCTGCAAATAAATTATGTATGTAATCTACTAACTAAACCATGGCACCCTGCTTATAGTACTGTTCATTTGTCCGACAGTACGAAGCTCCACATGTCACTGCTCCGCTTGGCATTAGAACTATCCGTGTTTTCGACGACTTTCGCGTAGAACTGCCTCCAATGTTTGAAAGGTCGTTTTGTTTTGTCCCTTCATGGACTATTAACATTCCAACGTTCGACTTCTCTCTATCCTCGTATGTCAAACGCAACACCTTTGAGCTTGTATATTGTCAAGAGTTTTGCCATTTTCTTCATTCCTACCCATCTAGTGAAATTATTTTCACAGATGGCTCAAAATTGGGGAAAAATGTTGGTTGCGCATTTTACACAATTATTCAAAAGGAAGAGTATGGATTACTCTCAGTTTGTAGTGTCTTTACCGCTGAATTATTTGCTATTTTTAAGGCTTTGACAACAGTTGTATCTGACTCTGATCACTATCTAATCTGTTCCGATTCTAAAAGTGCACTACAGGCTAAGCAGGACATGTACTCCACAAATCCTCTGGAGTATTGAACGCAACGTGTTTTGTGCTCAATCCACTGGCTTGAACTGCGTAGTGTTGGTGTGTCATTTTGCTGGATACCTGGTCACTGTGGGATAGCTGGAAACACTAGAGCAGATAATGCGGCGAAGGAAGCTATCTTACTGCTGCCAAGCACAAAGTCTGTGATTTCATCAGATATTCTATGTTATGTAAAGCACTTAAATCATATGCATTGGGAAAACGAGTGGGCAGCTATCGGTAATAATAAATTGAGGGTAATTAAAAATACTGTTCGTCCTTCGAGGTTGTCTGTACGTACAAGTCGTAGGGTCTTCTCTATGGGTAGTGGTTATCCATCTCCGCATTGGACATTCTCTTTTCACACATGGTTTCTTGATGAGAGGCTGGGACAAGCCCCTTTGTGAGTTTTGCCAAGGACTCATTACCATTGAACATGTTCTGCGAGATTGTAATGGTCTAAGAAACATTAGGCCGGTTATGTGGACTAGGTGTCAATTTAGAGGAAATATTAAAAGATGATTCTACGGCTATTGACCGAGTACTAACATTCTTGCGTCGCTTGAATCTTTTAAATGAAATTTAACTTATTGTTGTTATTGTTATTATTTTTATTTTTAATTTTGCTTTGTACATTGTACTTACATTTTTTTCAGGGACAATTTCATATTTCATATTAATATTTCATTTTATTTATTTATTTTCTCCAAATAAATTTATCTCGGTTATGTTTATATATACTTTTACGAATTGCTATTAAATTTTATTCATTGTTATTTAGTTTTTAAGTATTTGTTATTGTAATATAGTTTTACTTGTTATTTAAATTTTTGTTTAATTTATTTTTACTATTATAGTTTGTTGTTGTTTATTTAATTTTTATTTATATTAATTTTAAAATTTATTAAAATTTTTGTTGTTTTTTTTAATACTTTCGTTTTGTGTGACGGCGATGATAACCTTAACTGTTTTTCGCCAAAAAAAAAAAATCAATTCAGGCGGAGGCAATCCCTTTAGTTCATACCTCTGTCACTCATCTAATCATCTAATCAACAGATACATTCACTTACTGTAAAGCTGTAAGTGCTGATGTAAGTGCTGTAAGTGTAGAACGACACCGGTCTAATTCTGTATTAAACGACCTGTATTAAACCTCCAGTTTAACTTAGCAGATAAAGTATGAGCCGTATCTACATGTAGGTATTTCAACGAGTAAGGACATAAAACAGAATAAGCGAAATCTTACTCCACAACAGAAAACCTGGTAAATTTAGCAAACCTGGTAATAATGATTAAGAGAAAGAAATATTGAACGGTAATTAGCAAAGCAAGCATCTGTAAGCACCTCATTATTGAAACTGGGAAGTCACCCATTAGAAGTGGGCGTGCTATCCTCCTTCAATCTCCTTCAAATCTTAACCGTTACGAAAAGACTAGGAGTGGGAAATATGCTGAAACTGAGCACCTTAGGATTAATAAAGGGAGGACAATTAGTCAACAAAAGTCAACAATCATTCAACTTAATTCAATAAATATATTTTTCGATTAGGTATTTTGTATTTATTTATTTTTATTATTATTTAAAGGCGAAAAGGAGATTGAGGCTATTACCGCCTCCCTAAATGTAAGTGTGAGTGTAAGGTGTTAAAGTCGTAAGTGTAGTGTTGTAAGTGTGTTTGTTAGACTCGGGTACAGCGAGGGACGTCTAAATCCTCTCAATAGGTGCAGCTATTCTGTACCCCCCTGCGTGGGTTTTGTATTTAATAAATATAAACAAAATAAAAAAGTATTTTAAGAAACTATTATTGTTAACAATTATTTATTTTATTGACTGAACATTAAAATAAGTTTGGATATTCCCACAAAATGTTTTATTTTGATTGTGTCCGAGTTGTGTGCAATTCTAAGCCTTGCTCTCGTTCAACAGTTGTTCTTCTTGGAGGAATCAACAAATTCTAAACAAAGAATAAATCAATCAGTATAAAAAGGTATTACGCAATTACACTAATTTTAAATTATTTCATAAAAACATCCACAGCGGAAACAATTAACAACGATAAGGTGTAAAATGTGAATGTTTCACAAAGTCAGTTGTTCTTTGTGCCTGCGTAAAAAAAAATCACAACTAAAATTTGTGAAAAAATTCTCATTACCTGAATTTAAAACCATAACGGTTCTCAGTTTGTCTTTCGTTTTTGTTTTTGTTTTTATTTTCGGTAAGTAAATTTCCGTTTATTTTAGAATTTTGCTACGCTTAAGTCAGATATTGTATAATTTAATTAAAAATTGACACCAAAACTGAAGAAGGTATTTGCCAGTTTTTTCAGTGCTATCCCATCACACCTATCTGGGATTTACTACCTGTTATTTCGTTTGGAATATGTTTGAATAAAATTTCAAATAATTGTTACACAAGTTTTTTAGAAAATCCGATCTTTAGACGTGTTTCCATCAACAAAAAAAGTATTAAAAAGGTTTTGTGAATAATTTTAAAAATATAACACAGATTTTTAATCACACTGTGTGGTTTTCTTCGAAACCAGTCAAATTTTTTGCAATTTGAAACAATATTTTCAGAGATTTTAAAAAAATCGTGTTTATTTGTCGACGAAAGTTATATTTTTTACAACTTTCCAATTGTTATTTTTTTGCATTATTTTCTAAAAATGCATAGTCTACAATATTTCAATTAAAACAACCATTTTCATTTTTACAAGTAATAATGGAAATGTGTTTATTCAGTACGAAATACAAAAATACATTAATACAAATTATTTTTACAATAATCTGTCTTTACAAAGAACCTAAAAGATTGCTTTAGTTATGTTAGTGAATATAGTTGTAGAAATTTTGATTTTTCTAGTGATGAAAATTATAAAATATTCGTACTTGCAATGCCATTTATAATATTCTTATTAATCACTTCCACATCTTTGTCTTATCAGTTTACAAGAATCCAGCTTACCTGGTTGGAAATACATTTCCATGTTCCCCTCACCTTGTGTTTTTTTTTAATTCAGCCCATTTTTCTCTTACAATGTAAAAAAATAAACTGAACTATTTTACAATAACTGTTATTACAATAGTATATTTTTTATGTTATTGGCAATTAATTCGAATAAAGAATCCGATGATTGTGTTCACCAAAATACTTTGTTTCAACCAAAATAAAAACACTAACATAATTACTAGTAAAAATTAAAATGGCTGTATTTTATTTAGAATTGAATTAAAAAATAATTTAAAAATAACAATTTATGGCAGAAGAATTGAGGAAATTTAAATTCGATAAATCATGATATGTTTTTAAAATTATTTTTTTTAATCATTGTTCCGAGGTAAATAATAAAAACATTTTTCAAGCGTAAATGTATCTTTTTGTTATTACGTACCACCCTGTATATATCAAAACCTTAAGATAATTTTCCCATTGACACTTTACTTTATAGTTAGTACGTAAAAAGTAACTAAATGTTTGTTAAAATCATGCTATTTAATATTGTTAACAATTGGGAATTTTTTTCCAACCCGTCAGCTAAACAATTTCGAGCTGCAATTTTTTTTAGAACTAATTTTATTACATTGTATGATAGATAGCTTTTTATGAAAACTCATAATGCCAATTTATATATATATATAAACATTTAATGTAAAATATAAACATTTTAAATATTTTTATTTATTTATGAATATTTTATTAAATTAACACACAGTTCGTATTTGGTGAAACTTCATGATATCAATCACTGTAATCCATAAAAATCAAAAACTTATAAAACTAAATAATTTAAAATTCTATAAATACACAAATCCAAATTTTAATTTAAGTGAACAGACTAACTTTAATCCCTCACTCAGACCTTTGTTTAGTGTTTTCCCTACCTGGTAGTCACTGATCTTCTTACATACGTGTCAGTCCTTCCAGTTTTAACATCAGCTGTGCTAATTTATATGTACACTATCATTTTTAGCTTCACTAAGTCTGAAGATGTTTCACGGTAAAACTTTCGCCACTAAATAGAATAATTTTGTAAAACTATATTAGTATTCTAATGTTACTTAATATTTTCCTCTATTACTTTTTATTGGGAAAAACAAAAAATATCAAACAAAATTTTAAATAATTGTATCTGTTATTTAATACAAAAATTTTAGAATAATATTTACGATACTCACCTTGAAAGACTTTCGGAATTCACTGGACATTGCCGAATATATCAAGGGATTCATTACAGCCGAAAGCAGGTATAATATGTACGCCATTTTGTAGAGGAAATATTTCCCAGTGAACGATTTAAATGGTTCGTAATGTTTGTGAAGCAAGTTCAACACGCTTATTGGAAGGTAGCAAATACAACATTCACCAATTGCGGCCACTAAAAGATACAAATAGTTAACAAGACAATTTTAATAGGCATTTATACAAGATTTGATATTTATTTTGAACAATATATTTTAGTTTCTTGCTATAAGAATCAATTGAGAGTATTTATCTTGATATTTCAGTCCCGTTGAATAAAAAAGTAGTTTTTATTTGACCGTTGTTCATCTGTATGTCAATCAAACTTGGGTCGTTGCAAATAAACGTACTAGAAACACATCCACCATCATAAAAACTGTGCTCAATATTAGCGGCTAAGTCCAAGTAACTGTACTATTTGCCGCTACGAATGCAGCAAACTGCAAGAACAAGAGTGCAGACTTTTGAGAATATAGACAGCACTATTTGTTCAACTTTAGTTCAACACTTTGCCGTAAAATGTCACCAGCAACGAATATTCACATATCTCCCATAAGGGTTATCATTCTAGTACGTTTATATTTATTGCTCTAGTTCTATATATTTTTTTAAGATTTTGCTAAATATAGTTCTGAAATGCCCAAAAAACCTATAGGTTGATTGATTGAGTCTTTAAAGTTTATGAAGTTTAATGGCCGCTTGCATTTCAATCAAATATTTGATTATGCAATTAAGTCACTTGGGTTCAAGTTCAATAAACTGGTAGCCACAATGAGTTTTAGCACTCCACAAATTTGCTTATTCTACTGATTAGCTTATTCTCAGGACTTCTGGAAGACAAACAATCGTTGCCTCCTGCAGGCACTTGCAGTTTTTTTTCTGCCTACGCGAGTTTTTCGTGGTATCTTATTTCTTGCTGATAGATCTCTCCAGCCTTGGAGTGTGGTTCTCATCGGTCTCATCATCTAAGCTTTATATAGGTTGGGTTTCTCACCCTAAGGTTTGATAGCTTGTTGGTCTCCTGTTTCTAGGTTACATTAAAAGTCCCTGTGCTACCGCCTCCTTTCTTCTCAATTTGCCACTTTGTCATCCTTATTTAATTCAAATATTCAGCCCTATCTCTCATATTTTCTGTTACTGTTCACCAAATCCGCCTACAGTCTTGACAGTCAGCTGCAATTCGCTGCTTGTGAGTTGTATGGGGTTAGGTACAGCTTTCCTCTAAAGCCATGCAACTTTCACTCTCCAGGTCTACTTTTGACAGTTCCCATTGAATTTTTGGCTTTATGGATTTTAACGTTTTGTTTCGAGCCATAAGGATAAAATATCTACAAATACAAGGTCTTTGATGCATAGGTAAGGTTAGAATAAAACTGGAGTTCACCTGGTGTGCAGAGTCCGCTCGACTCCTCGTTAACCACACAACCAACTTGGTGTGTCCCATTCCAACTTGGTTTAGGGTGAAGGGATCTAACTCAAAACATATAGATGAAGAAATGTTAGATTCAGATAGGACGACTCGAGATTGCTAAATACGTACTCGGGATTGCTAAATGTTCCTGATAAAAACTATAGGTTACTATGTTCCCCGAAATTCCACTTCGGAAGCTATCGTAAAAATAGACCGAAACATTTGACTAATTTAACCATTTCTGTTTAAAAGATTCATTTATTTCTCTACAAAAATCTAGTTTGTAATGTATTAAAAGACACATAAACTCAGTTAATTTCTCAAAATCGTTTCATCAGAATTTACTCAAATTGTAATCATACTCATGGCAGTGTATTAGTTTATTATACTTAAAGCACAAGAAATTTACATGTCGAGAGTAAATAAAATCAAACAAACTGAACAGTGGTCAGGATTTGTTTTTTTTTATTACTCCCAATTTTTTCAGGATAATTTCATATCCGAATGTTTTCTTATAAACAAAATTTATTCGTTTTATTCGTTTTCTTACATACTTAATCAAGAAAACCGTGTTCATGAAAGAAAAGGAACTGCAGGCCACATAATTTAAGATTTTGATGCTCTTGTCAGCAAACTAAGGATATTTGGTTTCATGACACTGAGGACCTCCAGCAGTCAGTGGATTGCTGCAAGAAGTTGAAGGCACCAGCCTGCCAAATAGAACTCAAAATTAATCAAGCGTAACTTGAACAAAATACTTTAACGTCCTTGAACATGATAAATTTTTAAGGATTTTTCGACGAGAGAGGGTGAAAATAACAACTTAAGGGTGCAACGACGTGCAGAGAAACACAGACGGAAATTACATCTATGAAAAAAACTACTTATCAACTCACGAGATCTGGAAATCGAAATATGAAGACTGATTTTTTCGTGATCGATATACTTCATATACATCTTATAGGGAGAAATTAAAAACTACTAATATCAATGTAACACCGTAATATTATTCAGTATTAATTTTATTTTTTTATTCTCTTTGGTAATTCATTATTATTTAATTTTAAATTATGTTTTGAAAAAAATCATTGAACTGTAAAATTCTCAACTCAATAGAACCGTCTTGAAATGAATCGTATTTTATTAAAAGGTTATATTTCTGGGTTTCAAATAACTGCCGCTGTGGCATTGTGTGAACGTTGATCTCTAGCCAAAGTTTGTTTAACTTTAAAAGGCGAGTCAACAACCTAAGTTTGTATTCAAGTTACTGTGACAGTTCAAGTTACTTGATTTAGAATGCGATTGGACATTAATCCTCCTTCTGTGAAATATATTCTACGGTTGTTTTAACAGTTCGTGTGTTTCTGTGAAGAGGAACGTTAGTGTACGAGTAATTGTGTGAAACAGTAAGAAAGAATTCACGAAGCGTTTCAGTGTGGCCTGCGGCAGTCCACAATTAGAGCTTGCCATTCCACAACCCACTGTTTATGTGCCCACTGCCCCACATAGACGTTTAGGTTATAAAACCAATACAGTCTGCAGCTCGTTTAAACACTGTAGGTGAGAAGCAAACGAAGCAAATGGAACTGCGAATTTATACTGAAGATGTTGAACGGCTCAAACTTAAAATTTCTGTTTTTGTATTTAGTGATGGTGAAATAATTTGAGTGGCATAGTCAGTAGTTACGATTTACGGAACAGGAGAATAGAATCACCAAATGTACACAAAAAATGACACAACGCGGAAAAAGCAGGATATGTTTTTCTTTAAGGGAAAACTATTACAGGACTTTCCATTCCTTACATGTTCGAAACCAGTAATGTTTTTTGAAGCTCATTAGGTGACTTAATTTTACAGCTGATGGAGTAACGTACTTCATTAGTACGAACGTGATAAATGAAAATGTGCTCCAACAATGAATTAATAAAAAAATAACAAAAAATAGTTCTTGTAAAGAGATCAATTAATCTAATCGAATATAAGTTTTTTTAAAAGTAATGTTTCCAATACTCTACTCTTACCTACAGATATCGTTGACCATAAACATAGAAAAAATGAATGCTCAACTCTAACAAACACGGCATGCAGCTTTGCAACTGAAAAGAATTATTCACATTTTAACACTCATCATGTTTTAGGGCTGATTTTTGAAGTTTGTTTTTACGGGATGCGAGGAACATCTTTATATTTATATATATATATATATAACAGCATATTTTACGCGTCGCAAGTCCATATGAACCTTGCGCACGCGATATGAAACTACCGAACACTACCGCACCTACACTACCGAAACTATGAAAACATTTGACCAATTTAAGTATATGAAGATGGATCATTTATTTAATTTTGGTAATTGTATTAAAAGATCAGTTGTTTTATATTAATTCGTAAATATCAGCTGATTTTACTGAACAGTTGATAGGCTATAAATTCCAGGTTACGATGTTAAAAAACTAGCTATTTTAGTTTTTCGTGTTTTCGAACAAATTATCGTAATTAAAATGGAAGAAAAAACATGATTCATGATTTTTATGATTAGCTCAATAACTAAATGTTTTGTGCTGCTCCCAGTGGAGACGTTGAACATTAGTAAAACAGGAAGTAATAGAATTTGATTGTGAATAGAATAAGATTAGTTAAATCTACTTCCTCAAGTACTTTAATATTAAAAATCATATTTCTTAACGGCAACGATAATTCATCTTTTAAATCAAAATAAACACAGTATAAAAAAGTCTTTAATTCCAGTATTTACTTATTTTACAATTACATTTCCCTACTCTATATAAAAACTGAATCAAATTTTACCTGACATTTTTAAGCTTTTGATTGTAGAGTTCCTCCTTCTTTCGAGCCCTGCGTTTTTGTATAACTGCAACCGCCGTGCTGATTTAAAAATATTTAATCCGATGAGAAAGTACAGCACGAAGTTCAACAATATGGGGAGAAAGTAAAACAAAAATGTGTAAATCTCAAAAGCAATCGGCACCGATGAGGCGCACAGTTCTCGGTCTACTTTGAAACAAAAATACTGCAAAAAAACAAAAGAATATTTTTGGAAAATGACAAAAAAACACATTTGCATACTCTGAAAAAATAATTATTAATAAAAATTATCATTATTAGAAAATGAGCATTTTGAGCGGCCATAATGAAGTTGGGATTTTTAAATGTGCGCCAATCCTAACAATTGGATTACTTGTTGAGATGGTCTTTTAAATTTACATTTAATATTCTGGAATATAAATATATATTTTTTATATTCCGATATACTAAGGGCGCCGAAAAAGAAAAAGTTTGGGAATCGCTGATCTAGATGATTGGCGATTTGGATATTTCGGGATCCGAATGATTACCGACCAGTATTATTGAGATTGGCTTTAACGGAGGATTGGCTACATGCATAATTGACAATTTGGAGGATTTCAATCGAGATAATTAGCGACCCGAATGATTGCAGATCCAAAATCATTGGCGATCTGGATTATTAACGAGCTGAGTAATTGAAGTTCTGAATGAACGGCGATCCGGATTAACCAAATGATTCGGATAATTGATGATGCATTAAAGATTGGCGATTCTTATAGTTGACGGATCTGGACAAACCAACACGAACTGCCATGTTTTATTGGATCATCCGGTATTCTAAATTCTCTTTTAAGAAAAACATATTTTTTACCATTTTGTTATACATTTATTTCAAATAATACATGATGATAATGTATTTCATGATAATAATGTATAATACATGTATTTCAAATGCATATAATAATACAAATTTATCTTTTCAAATGATTGTAATTTTAGGAAAAATACATTATGTTGTATTTCAAATATAAAACGTTTTTAGAATTATTTTATCTTTCTATTAACATAACTAAAAATTTATTAATCGATTTTAAGATACTTACAAATGCGGAAGTAAAAATGAGCGAGAAGATCCAGATGATGATAATAATTTTTATGGTTCTCGAACGGTTAGACTTGTTGTACGAAAGAAACGGATGTGTAATTGCGATGTATCGGTCCACAGTAAAAGCCAAAGAGATTAAAACAGAATTAAGGCTAGCAAAAAAACCAGGTACTATGTAAAGCCTTTCGTCAAAGAATATTGAAGTGGAAGTCCCACGTTCCGTATAACTGTTAAATATTTTAAAAAATGAAGATTAATACGTTTATTGATTGGCATTTTTAAAAGGCGAAAAAATCCACAAATATTATAGAAGTTAAAGTCATTATTAGTCATAACAATATCGTATTATGATTATGATTAAAATCTAGTACAATTTATAACATTTATGATAAAAATTCTACAACATATTTAATAGTCAATATATTTGAATTAACTTACAATTTTTAATAGAATAATAATAATAAATTCACGAATTAGGGTAATAAATATAAACTAATATGAACAAATATAAACTTATATATCTTATGTTATCTTCGTCAAACAGCTGATTTTGAGTAACAACTATTGGACTATTGCGTGTAAGTTTTTTTATAATTTATGAAATATGACGTACGCTAGATCAATTGTAACGGCAAGGGAGTGCTTTAGCTAAGTTGGTAGGGTAGGGTAACTATTTATTTCTATGGACGCTATTCTGTAGGTGCTATTCTCTGTATGCGCTATTCATCTCTATGTACACCATTTATCTCTGTAAGTACTTTTCTGTAAGCGCCCTTCAGCTCTATAAACGTTATTCATCTCTGTATGCGCTATTCATCTCTATATACACCATTCACCTCTGTAAGCACGTTTATCTTTGTAGGCGCGCTTCAGCTTTGTAAATACGTTTATTTAAATTCATCTCAGTCATCTTTATAAACACTATTCTTTTCAGTAGGGGCTACTCATCTCTGTAAAAGCCATTTTTGTCTCTAGGCGCTATTTAACTCTGTAGACACTATTCATCTCTGTAGACGCTATTCTTCTTTGTAAACGCTAATAATCTCTGTAGGCGTTATTTATACCATAAACGCCACTTATATCTCTAGTCGCTATTCAAATCTGTACACGCTATTAATCGTAGTAAACCACATTCATCTCCGTAATGTTATTTACATATCTAGGCGCTATTCATCTCTGTAGACATAATCTCTGTAGAGGCTGTTCATTTCTGTAGACGGCATTCATCTCTGTAAGCGCTATTAATCTCTGTAAAATCCATTCATCTCTGTAGACGCTATCCATCTCTGTAAGAGCTATTCACCTCTGTAGACGCTATCCATCTATGTAGGAGCTATTCATCTCTGTAAACGCCATTCATCTCTGTAGACGCTATCCATCTCTGTAGGAGCTATTCACCTCTGTAGACGCTATCCATCTATGTAGGAGCTATTCATCTCTGTAAACGCCATTCATCTCTGTAGACGCTATCCATCTCTGTAGGAGCTATTCACCTCTGTAGACGCTATCCACCTATGTAGGAGCTATTCACCTCTGTAGACGCTATCCATCTATGTAGGAGATATTCACCTCTGTAGAAGCTATCCACCTCTGTAGGAGCTATTCACCTCTGTAGACGCTATCCATCTATGTAGGAGATATTCACCTCTGTAAACGCCATTCATCTCTGTAGACGCTATCCATCTATGTAGGAGCTATTCACCTCTGTAAACGCCATTCATCTCTGTAGACGCTATCCATCTATGTAGGAGCTATTCACCTCTGTAAGCGGCATTCATCTCTGTAGATGCTATCCATCTATGTAAGAGCTATTCACCTCTGTAAACACCATTCATCTCTGTAGATGCTATCCATCTATGTAAGAGCTATTCACCTCTGTAAACGCCATTCATCTCTGTAGACGCTATCCATCTCTGTAGGAGCTATTCACCTCTGTAGACGCTATCCATCTCTGTAGGAGCTATTCACCTCTGTAGACGCTATCCATCTATGTAGGAGATATTCACCTCTGTAAACGCCATTCATCTCTGTAGACACTATCCATCTATTTAGGAGCTATTCACCTCTGTAAACGCCATTCATCTCTGTAGACGCTATCCATCTATGTAGGAGCAATCACCTCTGTAAGCGGCATTCATCTCTGTAGATGCTATCCATCTATGTAAGAGCTATTCACCTCTGTAAAAGCCATTCATCTCTGTAGACGCTATCCATCTATGTAGGAGCTATTCACCTCTGTCAACGCCATTCATCTCTGTAGACGCTATCCATCTATGTAGGAGCTATTCACCTCTGTAAACGCCATTCATCTCTGTAGACGCTATCCGTCTATGTAGGAGCTATTCACCTCTGTAAACGCCATTCATCTCTGTAGATGCTATCCGTCTATGTATGAGCTATTCATCTCTGTAGACGCTATCCATCTATGTAGGAGCTATTCATCTCTATAAACGCCATTCATCTCTGCAGACGCTATTCATCTTAATATATCCAGCAACGTGAAGGTCATGCGGGTTTTATTTTTTTTTCTTTTCAATAATAGCATTAACCACAAGAGATTTATCCCATCTGTTCAAACTGTCAATGGAAAGTTTTATTGTGAAGTTCTGAAGCGGCTACGTGACAGCATTAGGCGCAAACGTTCAGAACAGCGGCAGAACAAGAGCTGAGTTATCACCACAACAATGCGCCTACACACACATCAGTTGTCGTTCGGAATTTTTTGTTTCTAAAAACAAAGTAGTGATTCGCCATTCACGCTATTCGTCTGACCACTACTCCAATTAATTAATTTCACTAAACAATATAATAATAAATTCAAGAAAAATTAACTCAAAATTAAATAAAACTATTATAAAGGTTTATTTCGTATTTACCTATTATTTTCTTTCACCAGTATCCAAAAGAACACACTAAGGAGAAAAACACTATCAGACACAGCAAGACTGAACAGATAATAGTTGGTCGTAGTGCGCATGTGCGACTGGCAAGCAATGACGTAACAGAGGAGCAGATTACCGGCAAATCCGCAAAGACAAAATATCAATAAAAACACTGTTATAAATAAATGGGTCGAATCTTGTTTGGAATCTTCATCAAACATATCTATGTACTGACACTCAAATTCACAGCTGATGTTATTTTCCATTTTTAAAAAAAAATAATTTCCTGTTAAAAATACAAGAAATTAAAGAATATAACTTGAAAAAACTATTCAGTATTTATTTTTTTTATAATGAATTAGACTTTTTTCAACTTTAGAAAATAAAGTTTAGATTGTATTTTAAAATATAAGTGCTGTGGAACTTATGTTCTTTAAAATATTTTATTCATTTAATGTTTACTTTTTTTATTCAGTATCATAAATATGTTTTTTGTGCAACAGTAAAATGTATTGAAACTCTTAATAAAAATCACATCTTCAACGTTCTGTTTTTTCTTACTATTTGTGGATTTTAATTAATAACACAATCATTTAAAACGTTGTTTCTATTGTGCTCTACTTAATAAAGCACTTAACACTAGTGCTGCACTACCAACAACTGAATTTTAACTGACGCCCTGTATCAGGTTCAGACCGTAATGCTTTTCAATTCCATTTTATATTTTCCGTAGTAAAACAAATTCATTAAGTTAATTGTGTACTTAATTGATGCCTCATTTGACACATTTTCATTTAATTCAATCCACGCCCATACAATACGGAATGTGTACACTTCATGTATTATATAATAGTGTAATTGCTTTAATTTATAACATAAACAGTGTTAACATAATCATTTGTAAATATACCATAGTGTATAATGGGTTTTAATGCATTTTTAATTCCATTGAATTTTTAATAATCCCATGTTAAATGAAAACACTTTAAGTTCTTAATGTTCTTTTAGAGACAAAATAGTCTACATTTACAATAATCTAAATAGTCTACATTTAAACTAAATACTGTTTTTTAATAAAAGATGCTTAAACATTGGACAAACATTTTCTTATTAAAAAAATATTTTTAAAATGTTTAAAAAACTACTTAAGCCGGAACTGATCCTGAGAACTAGACCACATTTTCAAAATTCGTATATAGTATATATATATATATATATATATATATATATATATATATATATATATATATAATACAGTAATAAAACCGGAGTCATTATACGCAAGCGAGACGCTGGTACTCCACACAAAAGGAACCATGGAAGACATTTTGAAGGAAGAACGCAAAATCTTGAGGAAGATCCTTGGCCCAAGATTAACAGAAAACGGATACAGGTTGCACTCCCGTAAGCCACAGAGAAGATATCAAACCTGGCAGCAGATATCAGAAGAAGGAGGCTTCAATTCTATGGACACATCAGTAGACTCCCAACAACAAGACTTGCCAACAAAATCCTTAAGTATATACAAAGAGTCAAATGAACAGCGTTGTGGATCACACAAGTCATAATATACCTACATGACGCAGAAATAGACTCAACAGACACTGAAGACAGGAACGCATACAGGAGAAAGATGCTCGGGTGGAAAATGCCAGATAATGAAATCCCAAAGAGAGCAGGGGTAAAATGGACGGAGGAGCGGAGGAGGATCCTTGGGGACAAGATGAGGGAGGTGTGGAGGATTAGAAGGAACAAGACATGAGTCGGAGATCCAACAGGGACTATACGCAAATAATAATATATATATAATACATAAGTATATATATATATATATATATATATATATATATATATATATATATATATATGTGTGTGTGTGTGTGTGTGTGTGTGTGTGTGTGTGTGTGTGTGTGTGTATGAAAAACTTCTGTCAAAAGTTTCAAAATAGCGGTTAATTAAATTTAACTTTTCTTTTTTTCTATTTGCACTTTTTCAAAAATCTGGCTATACCGAAACTAATCATTGTTAAAATCTAAACTAATTAGAATTTTCAATTTTAAAATTGCGTCGAGGACAAGAAAGTAAATCTAATGGCAGTAAGAGTGTCTACATAGTTTCAATGTTCATTAGACTCTCGATTATCCGTGATAATTGGGACCTAGGCTATCACGGATAAGGATACTTATTCGTAAATGACGAAGAAACGAGAAAAGTAAGTTTAATGTTAAAAATCAGGTTATACACCAACTAAATATAATTTAGTAAGACACTGTAATAATAATTAAAAACTGCATGGTATTTACCTTAAAAACAAAATAATTTTCTGAAAAATTCGTCGATGGTTTTCTAAGCTAACTTCTTGCCTCTCTTGGACGCGGAGATATTACGCCAAAGCTTGTATAAACAGACCGTGCGGCGAGGATTCCTCTTGCTGTCCAATGTGGGCAAGAGCTGATTCAGTTGCTTTTAAGCCATCAGAGAAAGATATTTTCTGAATTATCTCGTCAACATCGTCCTCTTTGCCATAAGGTTGTTCCCCAATTGGCAATTGCGTCGTCAATAAGATCCATTTGCACATATTGATTACACCAATCATTAATGTCTGCATTGTCAGTTGAACATTCAACAGGTTGTGCATTAACCAATTCACTGAAAGGGTTTTAATTGTCCTGTTCTGGCACATTTTTTTAGTTTTTTTCAATGACAAGCAGTTTCCTACACGAATTTTGTACGATCGATCATTTCACCCTAATTTGTCAAACGAGGAAAAGACGCCCCTGTTGTATTCCTAAAATCTGTATTGGCCGAAGCGTGGGAAAGTGCCAGAACAATATTTTACATAAAATGGTTACGAGAAACTCTAATCACATTTCAAGCAATCAAATAGAATCACACATTCTAAAAACAGTACAAGCTTTGCATTCGTTCCTGATTCTGATTAGGCCTAATCTGCTGTAGATTTTTTTTTAATGACGCACACCTCAGTTAATCGGAGCCACGGTTGACCGGGATTCGGATAATCGAGAGTCTAATGTAATTTTAAAGTGTAATATGCGAATTTAAACCGAACTTAATCGGATTTCACAAACAAATCATTATACCAACTGCGTAAAAAAATTGTTTTTCAACGAAATCCGTTCTTTCAAAAATCATTACTTTTTTATACTACGCTTCTTTTTTTTAATCAGGTTTTACCGTCCTAGTCAGTGTAAAATGTAGTTATTCTTATCTAATCTAGAGGTTATGGTATCTCGTATCTTTAACTTAAGTCACAAGTTTGCAGTGTGAATATGTTCAGATTTTAATGCTGATAATGACGATAACAATCGAAATTTCGAAGAAAGTGAAAAAACAATTTATTTTTGTGGATTCGCTTCTGTCATGTTAGCGAAACAGCTGCATGCGACCATTATTTTTTTTAAAATATTTTTATGATAAACAGAATATGAAGTCAAATTTATCAAAATCGATTTGAAAGTATTTATATATTTTTTCTTATATTTGTCAATGTTTTCGATTACCGAACCTTAAATTGGATTTATTTCCTGCATAGAATTTTCTTTTCATATTGTTAGGTCAAAGTACTTCAAATACGTTAATAGCTTATACCGGCAAATTAACTAAATCAAAAACGTTAGGACAGATCGATTTATAAGTGATACACAGGGTAAACAATTAAAATATCAATAATCACTTATTGAGTATTGTAAGTAACAGTTATGTATACGAATTTTGTGTAAATCCATGTGCTACGCTAGCTGTACAGCGAGGCGTTACCAACAGGACTTATTAAACTGTCCACCACAAGTCTAAGGACTCAGGACAGAGGAACAGTGAGGTATTTTTGCTCTTATACGTAGATTTCTTTTGTTATTTTTTAATCTGATGTAAAAAACGTTCATTATTGGTTCTCCGGTTATTTATGTAAAATATAGTTAACATTTTCTCTCTGTATTAAACGATTCACAATTGTAACAAATATAAAAATCCATACTAAACATTCGGTATCTTCCGGACCGGTATTTCTAATTAAATATTTGTACTAAACATTTTGCTCAACACGAGATGGATTGTTCCTAAAAAAACTTATTTTTACTACATTTATATTTCTTTACATATATTATGACGAAAAAAATTATAATAATTCTTATTTGTCGATAGGAAAAAAATCCGGTTAATTCTTCTTGAAAACTATCTTTATTTTTGGACAATTTTAAAAATTTGTCAAGATTTATGGCAATGGCGCGCGCGCGTACACACACACATATACACCCACCAGAGAGAGAGAGAGAGAGAGAGAGAGAGAGAGAGAGAGAGAAAGAGAAAAGACATTTTTTAAAGCTGATACAGTATATTCATCAATTTTTTTATGATTGCAATGATGTACTTCAAACGTATACAATACATAGTTAGAAATTAAGAGAAATTTAATAAGGTGTTACGAATTGAATTCAAAGTTTCATTCTTTGAAATATAAAAAAAAATAAATAGTATTACAAACGACCATTTGGCAAAAACTGCAGATCACTGACACTATGCTCAGAACAGCCATGGACAGAACATGGACAGAACAGCCAAAACAATAACCAAGGACAAGAAGCAACGGTTCCAAGGCAAAGTCAAATCCAAGCGAACGATCCAAATCTCTGACGAAGAAAGAAGAGCAAGATCACAGCGTATGAGGCAATACTGGGCTACAAGGAAGGCACAGAAAATTTGGTGATTGACAGGAAGTGATTGATTTGGTGTACCCCAAAGTTGGGTGAAACAAATAGAGAGAGAAACGACCATTTGGATCCTCACACTTAAATTAAATATGGCAAATTTCAAACTATCAAACAAACAACTTTTTATATCATTTATCGACTTCGAAAAGGCGAACGACTGCATTCACAGGTCGACATTGTTGAAGATTATGAAGAACTATGGACTCCATCCAAAACTCGTGAGAATGATAGAACTAACTCTGACGGAAACGCACTCAGAAGTGAAATTCAGAGGAGAAATCTCTGAATCGTTCCCGATTAAAACCGGAATGAGACAAAGTGACGGACTATCTCCATTATTGTTCAACGTAGCATTAGATTTCATTACAATATAAGGAAGTAGGAAAACCCTGTTAAATCTAAAATAGGCACCGGGTCTAAGGCCATTAAAACAAACATCACAGGATTTGCAGATGATTTGGCCCTACTTGCCCTTAATCTACAGGAAGCAAGAGAACAAATAATTAGCCTTGATAGCATTGCGCAGAAGTTAGGTTTAAGAATATCATATGAAAAAACAGAGATCATGGCCATGGACCCGCTATGCGTAAATAAAGTGAACATTAACGGAAACACCAAAAGCTCGTGGAATGTTTCAAATATCTGGGAGAAACCATAACATACAATCTAGACGAAAAACCCGCACTACTCAATAGGGTAGCAAAAATTAAAAAAGCCCAGCTACTAACTTGGCCAACGTATAAGAAAAAATGCCTGTCAATAAAAACAGAAATACGCCACTACAAATCAGTGGTACTCCCATAAACATTATATGCCAGTGAAACTTTCTTCCAAATCAAAAACAATAACAAGACGGACCCGCTGCTTAAGACAGAGAGAAGGATCATCAGAACGTGTCTCAACAAAAGCTACCGGAAAGACAGGACGTGGAAAATAGCCACCAATGAAACAGTATACAAATATATCGACCCAGTTCTCAGTGTAATGAAAAAACGAAGAATTTCCCACTTCTTTCACATATTAAGAATGCCGGAGGACAGAATCCTGAGACAACTGGTAATGAGAAACATCAACAGGAAAACACAGGGAATATACATCACACAAGTCCTCAGAGACCTCAGTGAAATAGGACTGAAAATGGATAATGCAACAGACAAATGTAAAATAACACGCATTCTTAAGACTAATAAATTTAAAGTGGATAAACCGAAGAGACACAAGAAGATGGTGATCACAAATGCCGTCAGGAAGCAAGGATCTGATCGAATGAGGGATTATTTGAGAAGGAAATTACAGCCCAATTTTAGGAAGAACTGAAATTTAGACTAAAGTGGTCCTATAAGGCCAAAAAATAAAAAAAAATGATCATTTAGTTTTGACATACATAGTGTAGACCTGTATAGTGTTTGGCAATAGTGTTTTGCAAAAGTAAAAACACTTTGACCACCAGATTTTTCAAAATAGGATTGCAAGTTTTTTTCATTCACGTTTTTGCCTCTAACTAAAACCACTGCATATAAACGATTTTTTTCTATAGGAAAGATTAAAGAAATATTTGCGAACTACACACATAAGCTAAACAATATTGGTTATTGTGTTCACTGTGATTTTGAAAATTACGACCAATTCTCCGGTTTTATTGTGAAGCTTCAAGACTTTTTTGAGAAAGAATTAAAATTGAAAAACATTGTTTAGTAATTTAACACCATTAATTTTATTATGGTAACTTCTATACATTTGTTTGATATTAAATTGATATTTCCTTTTTAATTAAAGAACGCAAGCCTAAATGAAACTGGAGCCCGGCGTGCGCTATCTCGTATTTTCTTGGGCCACAAATGAACGAAATGAAAGAAATGTTGTCAGTTGTTTTGATGAATTGCCTTCGTTGGATTCCGCTAAGCCTAAACTGATTCCGCCTTATCTTGGCGTTCCATTTCGCATCGTGGCATTCTTAGCCGGATAGAAATTTATTTTTATGTTACAAAATTAATCAAAAATCTTGCAGCCACGACGAAATATTTGGTTGAAGAAAACCAACAGTACAATCTTCCTCGCATTTTTTAAAAAAATGGATACAAATACACACTCAAACAAATCGTAAGAAACGTTTTTAAGTTCTTATAAAAACGAAAAAAATCGAGGACCCTTATAAACTCTCGTAGGTGTACCTCTGTCTGTCTGTCTGTAGGTAACGCTATCCTTTCTCGTAAACGACTTGATAGATCACTATAAAATTAAGCAACAATGATCTTTGAGGCGGCCTAAAATCAAAAAATATAGAATTAAGTGAAAAAAATATTTACGGGTAATTGACAGTAAAACATTTTTAATTGTATTTATCTAGTGCAGAATAACATTTCAAGCTAGAAATGTTACAGATTTTGAATTTGCACATAAGTTACACGGCTCACCAGACCAACCAAAATTTCATTTTTTCGTGTCACGATCGTAATTTCGACAGTGTAGGTCAGAAAAATCTAGAATAATTTATAAACTTATAGGTCAGCCGCTTAGAAAACGGCCTACTAAAAGCACCAGTGCGACAGAGAGAGAAAATGTGTGAGTAGGAGGTCAAGTCCCCATTCTCTCAGTATAGCTCACTCATTTTTCTTCATTATCGCTGAGTAGTAACAGTTTGTAGACTCAGATTGGCAGTCTCTGTGTTACTTGTCCGTTGGATGGAGATGGAGGGGAATTCTCCTATATGCGCGAGAAATTCTCGCGCAGGCTGTTTACTAAGTGACTGAACTATAGTGTAGATCGCTTGCGATGTACACAGATACAGTCTCGCATGGACACATACGCACGCACATACACGCACATAAAGACAGATAGATAGAGAGAGATTTGTTTTGTTTAACGTCCGACTACTGTGGCACACTTGGACTAATGCAAACGATGGGATGATTTATAGCGTATGAAAATGCCAAGCCCTGGCCGGGAATCGAACCCGGGTCCTCGGGGTGAAAGCTCAGTACGCTATCAACTAGGCCACCGAGGCTGCTGAGAGAGAGAGAGAGAGAGAGAGAGAGAGAGAGAGAGAAGTTTCTTGTAAAAATTACTTTTTTGAGATCGGATACCAAAATCCGATATGTATTTATTAAAATCTCTAAAACCATTTTTATATAATTCCTGTGCTTTTTGTATAGTTGTAAAGCAAATGTATGTACAATTTCTTATATTAAATAGTTTATATATATATAAACTATTTATATATATATATACATATATATATAAACATATATACATATATATATAAACAGTTTATATATATATACACACACATATATGGTACTAGGAGTACTACCATTATAAAAAATTATCATTCTAAACGAGGGTATAATAGATCCTTGTGTTCAGCTTATGCAACATATTTCTAGTATCTAAACAATAAATCAGACAAAATTACGATATTTTACAATTTTCTAAAGTGCCCTAGAGTAAATTATAATATAATGAAAGTGGTAGTTATAAACACACTATTATTATCAAAATATAAATCGCGCAGCTTATCGCCAAAATAATTTATTTTCTGCAGTACGTTGCACGAGTTTGACAAAATTATATATTAAAAACATAAAAACTTAATGTAGAGTTTTAAGGTAATGCGGTGCATGGATATCCTGTCCCTTCAATTTGTGGAGACGCTTTCTCGTTGCATTACAGAACGGCATTTCCAAATTCCTTCGCCAGAGCGAAGCACGGTCGTAGAAACGTCTGAGAAAACTGACGTCACAATGAATGGACCACAAAGAATAGGCAGATTAAGTTTTTTTGTTTTAAGACGAAAAGCACATTGATGTTATTATCGCCTCCGTAAATGTAAGTGTGAGTGTACAGTGTTAAAGTCGTAAGTGTGTTAGACTCGGGTACCGCGAGGGACGTCTAAATCTTCTCAATATGTGCATCTAGCCTGCACCCCCCTGCGGGGTTAGGCAGATTCAGTTAACTGGCTGAGTAACTCATGTAAAGTAACCAATCTGCTTATTATAATACCAATCTGCTGAACTAATAATATTTAAGAGGTTTAGTTGCACAATAGGTCAGTCGATCGCAGTGCTATCCCTTCTTCTAGGTTTTAATCTCGTCATGTAAAGGGAGATTACATATTGCATATTTAATTTTTCTTTAATAAATACAACTGCAAAAAAATTAAGTAGTGAATGTTCAAAAATAACTCTTGTTTGGTGCCTTTTAATGTAGAAACAGTTTTCAGTATTTCGGTAATCGTGTTAATTTTTAATTAATTTTTTTTTAAGATCGGCATGATTTCGCGAAAGACTTGAAGTAATTCACCAGATCAGAACTATTCAGGTTCACCAACGGGATCATTGTTTTTCAAAATACAATGAGCTAGCGGCAGAAACTTTCTACAAGCCTATAGTCAACTGTATATATATATATATATATATATATATATATATATATATATATATTTTTGTGTTTAACGTCTGTTATTGTGCACATTTGAGCTAATGCAAGCCCTGGCCGGAAATCAAACCCGGGTCCTCGGGGTGAAAGCCCAGTACGCTATCGACTAGGCCACCGAGGCGGCTATAGTCAATTATAAAGTCACCCTAACAAATTTAAATAAAAACGTTTAGTAATTAAGTAATAATATGGAGTAATTTTTGAACAAATGCAGTTTAGTTACATTGTAACATTTAAGAACCGGTTGGCCAATGAACTTTAATGACAATATAAACAATGCTTATAAAACAACTTGTAAAGTTATAAACAATACCTTTTCAAAACAATATATTTATATACGGTAAGATCTAATTTTTATATATATATTGAAATATTTGAATAAACCCTGTTTTCCATAATCTTAGTTTACTTTGTGCCTGAACATATCAGTCTCACATTTAACCAGAGTTGTCTAGAAAATCAGAGTGACATAAGTATTTCTATTAATTAATATTTATTTTTTATAAACATTTTTAATATTTATAAACATTATAAAAATATAAACAAGAATATTTATAAACATTTTTATATTTTTGTTTTTAAAATATTATTTAATGATGGAAAATTCATATTATTATTACGGCTTGTTCTAACATATATCATCATCTGTGTATATGGAAACTATACAAAATGTTCCGAGATTGTGGATCAAATCTAGTTCTCAACTGTCTAACTTGAAACATAAGCATTGATGCTCAGGTCAATGATTTTTTTTGTTTTTGTTTTTAGTATTTCAAGACCATAAATCCTTAATATTTGTATATTTCTTATTTTGGTTTTGAAAGGTTCGAGGGTGTACAGAATAAATACTCTTTAGACGTTTTTGTGTTTAAATAAAACACAAATTATGCATACATGTTTAAATTACAAAGAAATAAAATATTATTCTAAACGTAATACAGATAGGAAACTAAATGTACATATTTTTTAACAATATGTTAAAACGTATATCAAAGTTACAAAAAATATTACATTTTTTAGAGCTTACTCTTTTTTTATTAGTAAGTTTTTTTAGTACAATATCATAATAAGAAATGGTTTTTGAACTTTTCACAAAAACTAACAGCAAAACGATTTCTTATAGAAGTAGTTTCAATGACCTTATTATATTTTCTAAATACTCATATTTAATTTTGTTACTAAACAAACTATATTTTTATTTCAGATTGTTTGGTAATTTGAAAATAATATTTTCATATTTTTATTTGTTCACAAACTTTTTTTTCTTTCCGATTTACACCAACATTTTACAAATTTCATTTAGAATTTTGTACTCTGAGTTGGTCAGAAACGTTTAAGTAGTGTCAGAATGATCGAACAAAATTACTCATATATAATTAAACTCATTAGAGGTAATAACAAAAAAATCTGAATTTTTAAGTGTTTTTAACAAAATAGCTTATATTTTTGTTTAAATTATACAGTGGCCTCCAAGATATGACAAAAGTAAGCCAGACCTGCACGTCAGTTTACATTGAAATCAGTCAATTGATTTACAAACGTGGGAATCCCGCTAAATCTCAGTTTCTTAAACTGAATGAAGCCGAAAACAAAAATGGTAGTTTCTTCACAACCAATAACATTTTCTTACTTCATACGGTGAAAAAAATTGCTACTTTTTTTTAGAGTGATGTAATTTTTTTCATTTTACTCAGAAAGGTGTTAAGTTTTAAAAAGTCAAAAAATCTTTGTAACCTTCCTACAAAATTTATTCTACTTCTACCATATAATATTTTAACTTTTTCATAAATATATATATATATATATATATATATATATATATATATATATATATATATATATATATATATATAGTTATTATCTCAGCTCACTTCTATACAAAAGACGTAATATCTTCATTATTTAGGAACTAATACATTAATATCTACAACAATATTCTTAGTTGTGGTTGACTTTACAGACGGTATAGGTCATTTGGATTGGACTGAAGATGACCTCTTTTTCTGCAGCAAAGCAAATCCTGTAAAACACGACATATTATTTTCATACTTGGAAGTCAACAACATTGCTATTTATTTTGTTTTTATTTTAAATTACCAGCGTGTTGAAAAATAATTTAAACTTTAAATGTCTTTGTTGTCGTTTTTTATTGTTTAAACCTCGAAGAAACTCTTTATTCCATGTCTTCGTAACTAGGATTTCTGAATACAACAGCTGTTATTATTGAAATTATTTGTTACCATAACAACTATTTTCTTATTGTTATTATGTTACAAGTAATTGTCACAATACTTAATTAAATTTACAGAGAATTGATTCAATAAGGCAGTGAAATAAAAAGTAATTTAGATGTGTTTCACCAGTATTAAGAGTATTACTGAACGACGTATTATATAACTAATTATTAACTACCATAAAATAAGTCTTGGTTTTCAAAAATTAAATAAATAAACATACAGCATTTCTTTTTAATTACGTTTTACTGGCAGCAAGTTAAATTAGGTCCACCTGACTCTCATATGCTTGTCAGGTTTTGCCTGGAAAAGACTCAAAAATCCATGGGTAAAAAATAGTATTAAAATAACGCTAGGTTTAATCTAAATTCAAATTAAAATAAGCCTAATTTTGTAAATGAAATATCTCTAAGTATAATAATTTCCTAGGCCTAATCTCTTTTACAAATAGTTTATTGACAAATATTTTTAGTGATAAATAATGTTGTGGGATGACAAAAAAATTATAAATATGTATTTACACTTTATATAATTATAGTTTGTTTTTCTTTGTTTGCGATTATTTGAAATTTACCACAATTAAATATAGGCCCTACCTTTTTTTCGCTGCTTCTAAACAATTAATAAAACAATAATAACCAATAATAAAACATTTAATAACCAGCTATAACCTAAAATACATTATAACCTTAGGTAGTAATCTTTTAAATATAAAAAGTGCTTTAAAAGTGTGTACAATTCAATCGTGCATTTGTCCAAGTCATTTGTCTTACAAACACGCCAACATTGATAAGCCAACAGTGTTATTATAAATGTGAAAAAGTTTAGGTTAAGCGATGGTATTTGGGTCTATTTTTTTGTGATTTGTACATTAAAATCTGTTAACCTACTGATAAGCTTTTAAGAAACATTGAACACAAATCTTTTCCAAAGAAATGTTTGCGAAATATGGGCATCAAAAGTGCTAATTTTTTTCAAATTTTAGGAGGAATTAATACCTTCTGGTAACGATTGAACACATGAAAAAATTGGCAATTAACTTTATCAAATTATCGTAATGAAAATAATGTATTTTAGGTTTTTTAAATCTACAAATTTTAACGTTTAAAAATGTTCATTGATTTTTTTTAACAACTCTTTAGAAAAAATCATGAAATTAAAAGTTATATCAATTTCACCTCCAAGATTTTAATTTTTCTAGAAATAAATAACAAAGCCGTATCAAAACCTAGACGGTATGAAATGATCCCAAAGATTTGGAAATCGCCTTCCAAATTATCGCGACGCAACCCGGCGTACACTGCTTCTTCATTCCATTATTTTCACTCCCGTTTAATCAGCTTCGGGTTCATACTGACTTCGGCTTTCTTCGAATTTCGTACTCGCAAAGGTTTGTAGGACGAACAGTATAGTGTATAACAATCGAAGCAAACGACTCCCCCGCTGACGTAATGGAAGCAAATTTGAAAAAGTAATTTTCTTACCGCACTCTCATTTTGAAACTCTGATTTCACTACCATTAACAGTTTTAAAATCTGTATTTTAAACGTCCAAATTGCACTGAAAATACGAAAATGAATCCAGACTGTTGTCAAATTATATTTTTTATCTTCAACGTACTTTGAAAATTCAAAACTCTAATTTATGCAGTTTTTAACGCTGATTACTATGGTGGAATCAGGTTTTTAAAATATTATAGACAGAGACGTTATGAATTTTTAAATATTGAAATGAAATATTAAAGTTTGAATAAAATCGGACTTAATTTGTGATGTGAGTGTGCTAAAACGCAAACACACACTTTAGGAAATTCGTTTACATCACATCAGTGAATTGAGACACGATTTTTGAAATTAAAACTTCTTTAGGCACTTTTAGCACTTTTTGGGTGGGTAAAAAGCATTGAGCTTGCGTCTCGCTAAATCTGCAGGCTTATATGTTGAATCATAGCAATTCAATACAGCTGCGAGCTGCGGCACACCGAGACTGCCGAGAGTCCGAGAGTGCAGTACATGTGTAATACAGTATTTGTATTAGTGTACATGTGAACTGTGAGAGTATAAACAGCTGACAACTCATGCGTTGTACAGCGCTGTTGTACAGCTATACATATATAGGCCTACGTGTATATGTGCGGGTTATTAGTGCCAAAGCATGTTGGTGGAAATACACGCAACGCGTTATTCCTTTAATTACACGCAACGCGCATGCGCAGACCTTTAGTTTATTTATTTATTAATTATTATATGTGTCGTGCATAATATAGTAAGTAAGAAAATGTGTCCAAAAATGTATATAAATAAAAAAGATTACTAAGTAATTAATGTTGAGGGATTACTTAGTAATTGATGTCTATAAATAAAAAATATTAATTAATAATTATATTTATAGGACCCATTTCTTACATTGAATTTTACGTAAATTTGTTTTAAATATAAATCAATACATATCAATTAATACATTTAAATGTTACAATGTATATAGGCCTATTTATATTAATTATATTTTAAATATAATTACATTGTTTTTATTTATACTTGACTTTTGCAGCCCATCATGTGTTTTTTATAAACAAATAGAAAATATAAAAATGTAAAAAAATAACTTAAATTGTGTAATTAATGTACAAATTATCCCCGTAGGACTTCTTTCTTGTAATGAATTTTAAGTAAATATTCGAATCATGAATTAAAATATAAATCAATATATATTAATTCGGTTTCATTTATTTCAGTTCTCTCTTCTGTTGAACAGTCACGCGACTGCCAAGTTTTGTTTAACAAATTCCATTTGATTGCAAAATAATTAATGTACTAACTTTATTTATCCACTTACCTTTATTGAACGTCTGAATTTAGATGACAACGCTAGGTAAATATACGGATTTATAATAGTAGACAATAAATGAAATAGTACTCCAAATGAGAAAGTATATAGTTTTCCAGAACTTGACAGTTGTATGAGATTAAATTTTATCAAGAAAAATGTAATATTTATTGGTCCGAAACAGACAATATACCCGATAACAACAGCAACTGGAAACAAAAAGACAACATGAAATACAAATTATTTACAAATACTGTATCAGCAGTTACTACATCGTTAGTTATACAATATTGTATTTAAGTTTGTATTGTGAATAACACTAATTTCTAATAGCCTTTTAGGACTACATTATTTATAATGTATTACTTTTCGGTACAGATTGGTAGCGAACAATCTATTTTTTAATGCATAACGCATTCTCAAAGTCGTCTCCCTATTGGAATCCGAAGATTGTCTTACTGTATAAAATAAAACATCAAGGTGCTTTATATATATATGTATACATATATATATATATATATATATATATATATAAAAGCACTCAAGTAAGGAATTCCGTGACCTGTTTTTTGCTTATATTCGAAGACCGTTTTGAAAGCGAAAATCCGGCTTTAAAGAGCCACTCCATATTGGTGTAGTGCGCATATATAAACTTGGAGTTTGGTTTTGTATACACACACACATATATATATATATATATATATATATATAACATATAGGCCTACTTTGTATCAGTTATACCAATGAGGGCAAGAGAACGGCATTAACGGAAAGGGTGAAACCTGTAGTAAATACAGTCTTGAACCTATGACCTTGACGTGCGCATTTCAGACACATGAAGACAGAGACAAGAGGTGTCTTAGCCACTCGATCACTCGTTCAACGCTTCAAAATAAAAACGTTTTATAAACTTTAGTGAAATAAAAATAACGTTTAAGAAAATTGTAGTGTTTGATATAAGTAAAAAAGTGTAGTTTATGTAATATTTATAGTATTCAGTGATAACGCTTACGTTTTATTTGATATAGAAGTAGTATTTCACGCAATGAAAGCAGTTTTCAAAATCGCTGTGTTATTCCACACAACTAGCAGTTTTCAAAATCGCTGTGTTATTCCACACAACTAGCAGTTTTCAAAATCGCTGTGTTATTCCACACAACTAGCAGTTTTCAAAATCGCTGTGTTATTCCACACAACTAGCAGTTTTCAAAATCGCTGTGTTATTCCACACAACTAGCAGTTTTCAAAATCGCTGTGTTATTCCACACAACTAGCAGTTTTCAAAATCGCTGTGTTATTCCACACAACTAGCAGTTTTCAAAATCGCTGTGTTATTCCACACAACTAGCAGTTTTCAAAATACCGCTAACGCAACAATTTTTGAATTCTAAAAAAATATTTTCTCGATAATATTTAGAATAACGTATATTTTCAAAGAAAATAAAAAATTGTCGATTAACGGTAGTCTTGCTACTCTTCACAATTACCATGAAAACGTATATATTCATAGTTCTTTGGCTTTATATGAAAAAGTATTTTTTGTATTTTTCTAAAATAAAACTTTCAGCTAATTAAAAAAAGTTAAATTTTCAAAAACAGCTAATAAGCACAGTTACCGATTTAGAAAAAAAAGTAATGTGATTATTCCATTATAACTTAGTTTCGAACGCCACGTGTAATGAAATCTTCTTCACTGACAGTTTTACTATTCTATTCAGTTACCTGATATATTCAATTTCTTCTTAAACGAATGTTTACCACTCCTTAAATTTCCGATCATGGATGATCCACGCAGAAAGGATGACCGTCTGATCTTGCAAACAATCAGTCCGTACAGAATGCTGATTAAAAACAACGGGATGAAGAAATGCGTGACGGAAAAGAATTCAATAGAACTCAGAAACTTCAACGTGCTCGATTTCGTCGACAGTGTGGTGGTGCAAAGAGCCTGAAACATAGAGTATACATCCCTACATAGATAAATGATAAAAATATACTATACGAGATGTTATTGATATTTAATTATTTTCTGAAACTATTTACAATCAACGTAATTTGTAAGTATACATTCTACACAAAAATTATAATTTTACTTTTTTTTACTTTTAATTCATACGAAGAATATAAAAAAGTGTGGTTATGTGCGAAAAAATGAATTTCAGATTTTTATGTTTATCCTATTTCAGGCACCTCGAGTCCTCATACGTCTCTGTTTGTGCACACGTAAGCCTCTAAACTTTTTTTTCAAATATTTAACACTCAAATCATTTTAAGTTAAAAAAAACCTTGATGTGTTGATAGCTCCATCGGATTACATCGATAATTCCCCGGACAATGCCGTACCTTCTTCAAAAGAAATGTATTTCTGTTGTGTTTTTTTAAAGAAAAAATAACCCTTTTTTACTGTCGATTTTTTAAGGAATTTGTTCTTAAACTGACGTGTTTTATTTTCAAATTCACTGTTTTTACTTGAATTATAAATTTTTAAATATAGTCCACAAAAAATTGTAATCTGATACAGATAAAAACTGTTTTTTTCTTGAAGTTTAGACCCGAATTTTAGTCCCTTTAGCATTCTCTTGACGATATACTAACATCAGCTAAAACGAAGAATATTATCTAACTATATTTATCAACTAAATGCGATAATTACGTACTTACAAATATAGAACCGTGGAAGAGGGAATAAATCCAAAGTGACATGATTATCTTGACAGCTCTAAGGCGGTTGAAGATCTTGCATCCCGCGAACGGGTGGCATACAGCAATGTAACGGTCGACCGTTATAGCCAGTGTGATCAGAAGAGATGCGGAACTGGCCGAAGTATGCACCAAACACGACACAATAAAAGGAATATCAAAGTAAACCTTCGCTTGGTACCTGAGGAAAGTGTAACAGAGAGTTCAGAAACTCCTTTCATATAACAGAACAAAATAATCCTGTACAAAATGTGGTTTTCACAGGAGTTATAAATGTAAATGTAAAAACAAAAAAGAACTCGGGAAGTTACCGACAGAAAAGAAGTTCTTTTTAATATCTTCGCTGAATATATAATTACTTTGAACATATGTTTACAAATATCTTGTTTTGTTTAAATAAATACAACCTAGCTTAGATATTATTTACTGTAGTTTCAGTAAATGATCGGTTGTTTTATATTAATTCGTAACGACCAGCTGTTTTCCGTAATCAGCTGATAGGCTATAATAAGTTTTAGAGTATTTTGTTAAAAACTAGTAATATTAACAACAATTATTATAAACGTTTATATTAATTTCGAATATGTTATAAACGGTCACAATGTGAACGTTATTAACATTGTGACAGAAATAAAAAGACGAAATTTGTTTGCTCGTTCGTTCCATATTTCGGTTACATTCTTTCTTTCGGCAGTCTTTTCTTCTATTCTTTCCTATAAAAGTAGAGTAAAAAAACGAATTTATTTATAAATGGTGCTGGAGGATACGGCAGTGTTTAGAATTGTACAGAGTGGAATGAATTTCTAGGGGTACTATTGCACTTCGACCTTGCAGATCTACTGTATTCACTTTTCTATTATCCTGAAAAGCTCAGTTTCAACGCCTTTTCCAGTACAAGTCTCTTTATAAAGTCTAGGATTTGGAGAGGATTCAAGTTAGGTAACTCCCCCCGCTTCTAATTAGGGTCCCAAATCATTATTGAGCTATTTACGGATGCTTGCTCTTCTAATTGCCTTCCAATTTTCCTTCTTACTCTTGCCACTTATCAAGGAGGTTTTGCTTCGTTTAGTACGGTGAGTTCCTGCTCATTCTATTTACATTCTTACTTATAGAAACATGAGTAGCTAGAGAGATTACGTCCGCCCACATAGAGCTCCGCATACATGGGTAAGGATAAAGGACACTGCCAACTATCCTAGGGTTTTTGATAGACCATGAGGCTGGTGTCTTACTCTCCATCAGCAAGTGGTGAATGTGTGTCTTGAGTAAATGTATGAGAATAGTGTGAGCTAGTACGGTGGGATCGCCAAACTCAACAGCTGCACATTTCAGCTGCCTTCGCCGAGTGGAAATTGACGTTCAGAGTAAATTCAGTGTACTGTGGGTCTTACTGAAAACTCAGTGTGGCTTACGTACCTTAGGGATGCAAAATATGCCGCGATTTCTCTATCCTACATGTTAGGTAATCCATATTTAGTTTTCTCATTTGGGTATAGAAGTACAGTTGGATCATAAACAATTTGATTTTAAAATTTAGATAGATTTCTCATTTTCAGGTCGATTGAGTTAAAACAAATATTTTTCTACATCAATGTTTGCCTGTTTGTATCTCCTTCATATGCGTAATGTGAGATAGACTTGGTGTCTGTAAGCAGAAGATTAATCTTAGTACAGAAAGAAAACAAAAGCAGGTGGTGTCTGTGTACCTTTATCTAAACAACACTCATAAATAAACAAAGGCTCACGGAGCTTTTGTGACGTCATAAGTCGTAATCATACCATTACATTAGACTCGCAGTACAGTAGCAGGGATCCATTACATTTTCAACCCAACATATATAAAGTAAATAATAACACGCATTTCGTTACTTAAATAGAATTAATTTTACTTTTATACATTTTTTCAAAAGTATAACAACTGAAAAAAAACTTTGTCCGTTTCGTAAATCAACCTCACAAAATATCTATTGTTAAATTTAACTACTTAACATAGAAATTATTCTTTTGTTAACATGGAAACCAATATTACTTGAACTTAATAAAATAAATATAAATTATGTTATATAAAAGCTACGTCGTAATTTTTGTTACTTTACTTTAATCAAGCTCAACAAAACAATTAATTCCAGTTTATGCCCGATATCTTAAGTTGCTAAATATGTCGGACATCCAAAGACAAGAGTTTTCCCTATTTGTGTATTAGTACAGATGAATAGATTCATTAAACAAATACACCAGAAAGGCGTTAAAATGTTCAGTAAAATCAGCTGTATTGAAAAACCATTGCTGTTTTAAAATGAATTTAACAGGAAATTTAACAACGTTGATCATTGGAAAGTTATGTTTCTATTTGTAGAACAAATATTTGTAAAACGTTTGCTTTTACTACAACAATTATTGATGGTTACTTTTTTTTAACAGTCTGGTAGATAGCTTAGGCGAGCTCTTAAAATTACTGTGTTTTACACTTAAAAACATAACAAAACTAGACAATACACAGAAACAAGCAAATTTCCGTAGGAAACATTAGCTATTGGAACGGCCAACATGGTAAGACCTACACTTTTTGAAAAGTCGTTTATACATAAACATAAATAAATATATATATATATATATATATATATATATATATATATATATATATGTGTGTGTGTGTGTGTGTGTGTGTGTTTGTTGTTTTTTTACTTGCTTATTAGCAAGCCTACTTTTGCGATTGTGGTCTGATTTATTTTAAAGATGGCAAAAAAACCGACTACAGCAATAGCTTTGACAATTTCGTTAACCAGCAAAACAGGTTCAACATTTTCAAAATGGTGGTATTTTCCAATCTTTAAGAATGCATAATTTTTTTTGTCTTAAGATTTCTTGAAAATCCAATTTCAACGTAACAGTCAGCATCAATTAACATTTCGAATTTTCAAAACCGTTGAAATTGTGAAAAATATTGTGACTCAAGTCAGATTTCATTTTCGTATCAAGCTAATTTATACATACTTTAATGCTGATTGTGATGGTGAAATCAGAATTTCAAAGTTTAAGGAAATTCGCTTCTATCACATCAGCGAAGTAGCTGCTTTTATTTTGTTTTAGATAAGCTTAAAAATTCAGCCTATTTCAAACAAACAGAAAATGTAGCCAGCGGGTGGTTTTAATACTCTTAGAATTACCTTTTTATGAATTTTTAAAACGGAAATTATTGTATAAAGAAAATTAATTGTCAAATAATTTTATTGCATTGATGCACTAACCTAACGTTAGGAAAAAAATTTAATAATGTAAAATTATTTCTTTATTAAGCCTTGCACTGGATACGTTAAAGTTAGAAAAAAATTATATACCCTAAATTACGAGTTTTTGGTATTTCACCATTAAATTATACATTCTTTTATCAAGTATAAGATAAATTCGCGTCACTGTAGTAATTTAAAAACCATTTAATACAACACTAACACGAGCACAATCAGCACATGATAAATACTACTCCGCCATTAGACAAAGATAGATTGACCACGATTCTTTTCTTCCTTCCCGCATGACCTCTTGGCGGCGTGCTTGCCAGTCTTATCTTATATTAAGTCTGTGACCCTTGCGCATTGCTAACGATAAGACAAAGTAACAAATTTAAGTTAAATTTGAATAAAAAAGATATGTTTCTTAAATTTTCAAAAATTCTTGTTTCCCACCTCTTTTCTGCTAAAAAAACGATAGAATTTGATTATATAAACATCTACTTAATCAAAATAAATTATTTACTAGTGGACCTTTGCGACTTTTCGCAGTTACTGGGGAAAAAATAATAACATATACAACAATGTATAGCAAGAAGTAATTAATTATTATAAAGCTATGTCATTCATTATATTTACATTATTTAATACAATAGGCCTAACTTTCTTCTCCTTTCGTATTTAAACTATAACCAATAAAATTTATGACTGAATTGTAACATTTTACCTTACTGAAATATTAACAAATAAAACTTACTATAATCAGATTTTACATTATATACCTAAATTAGTGTTTACAATTTATTAAAAGCAGAATCTTTTATTTAATAACATGTATACATTAGAACTGGTCAATAGGTGCAGTACATTAGACTAGTTGCACGTATTGAGAGGATTTAGACGTCCCTCGCGGTACCCGAGTCTAATACACACTTACACTTACAACACTACACTTACGACTTTGACACTTTACACTCAACGTTACATTTAGGGAGGCGATAATAGCCTTAATGTGCTTTTCGCCTTAAAATAACAACAACAAAAAATAGAACTGGCCTAGATTGTTTTATCGATTGTACTATCAAAACTGATTCGGTCAGTAATTATTTAAGTCTTGGATACAGTAAGAATTTAAATATTACTTTCAATATTGTTCGTTTAACAATCAGCTGTTTTGGTACACACATTATTTTTGTCACCTAAGCCTGCATTGTGCTGCACTCTCACGGCGACAATTTATACTGCTCCTGTAATTTTGTTTACAGAAATTTTATTGGTTTTAAGTCGGTTTTTATTTTATTCACGGTTTAGTCGGCTACAGTATTTACTGTTTACTAAAAGCAGAATCTTTCACTTAATAACATATACCTATTAGAACTAGCCCATATTGTCTTACCGAATCTGTTATCAAAACTGATTCGGTCAATAACTATTTAAGGCTTTGATACAGTAAGAATTTAAATATTACTTTCAATATTATTCGTTTAACAATCAGCTGTTTTGGTACACACATTATTTTTGTCACCTAAGCCTGCATTGTGCTGCACTCTCACGGCGACAATTTATACTGCTCCTGTAATTTTGTTTACAGAACTTTTATCGGTTTAAAGGCGGTTTTATTTTATTGTAAATCCTTGAAATGGAAGAGTGTGCGGCGTAAGAGTTTCCTAGTGTTCTATGCGTAGTTTCAATAACGCAGGTCTTTATTTTTGGAACAAAGCCGATCGGAATGCTTAGCATAATAATATATGAAATATCTCTTGAAGTTTGATCATATATGAAGATAAATTACTCAAATTAGTGTAGAACATTGTTCAGGACTGTCAATTTTTATTTTTTGCAATTTAATCGACCGAAAATTTATATTTCAAGTAAATATATATGGCTACGTTATATTCATACCTGAGCAAAATTTCATGAAAAGTTTTATTTCCTAGTCTAACACCTATGTATTACTCTCTGAAGAAATGGCAATATATTTTATTTTTTGGAACAATTTATATCTTTTTGTACATTTATGTACTACATTTTAACAAAATTTGGTTAAAATCATCTCAATCATCATAAAATCTGATAAATCGACTTTGTGAAATAACTGTTATTGTCCTATTTTTTTTTCGATAGCCTTTAAGACGGAAATATTTCGGGATACAATTCAATAATTAAATGAGTGAAATTTTGTGTTGTTTTTTTAACTAATTAATGGTTGATATTTACCTAAATGTATTTGTTGCGGAAATAATTGACAGTGAGGAAAATTAGCTTCCTGTTTTTGAACTATTTATTTTGTCCTTTTAAAGAGTTCGCGGTTTCGTATAAAGTAGAATTGCTCAGTTTGTGCAGGAAAAATGGTAAAGGTTGTGGGAGCAATTAGTTCCGCCCTATTCCCAGCACAGCTGATACAAAAACAAACGATCTTAATTGATTATCGCTTTAACATAGTAATAGTCTTACAATTTCATATGAGATCTATTCCCAATTCGCAATAGCACAGTAGAAGTGGTGGGTGTAATGTTAACTGCTTCCCCTACTTTATTCTCCTGTTCAACATTTCCCCTCACACACAGATCAGCGCAGTTTATGTAAAAACGAACGAGCAGTATAGAATATCGCTTTGACAAATAAAAATATTCTCCAATTTATGGCGTATTTTGTGTCCTTTTAAAGCAATATTAATGCCTGTGTTACCCTATTTATGACCTCTAATCCCAGAATGCGCAATAGCACAGATTGTAGTATCAGAATACGCAGTAGCAAGGGGAATAACATTATTGCTTCCCCTATTCCCCACTACTTACATTCCATTTCCTCAGAGATCAGAAAATCTCGTATAAAAACAAACGAATTTTAATTCATCTCTTTCGCAAATAAACTCACACAAATGCACTGGTTTGAACACGTAAAATAAACATTTCAAGGCACTCACCTCTCGCAGCTAATGCGATACAGAACGCCGAACGTAAAGGACACCAGCTTTAATGTATCCGAAACAGCCAAGCTAAATAAATACAAGTTTATCGTCGTGAACATGTGTTTAAAGCGAAGTATGACGTAGCATATCAGCACGTTGCCAAGGCAACCGACGGTAGAGTAGACCAGAAGAAAGGCGACTACTTCTCTGTAAAGCGCCGTATCGTTGCGGATTTTTGTTATTATCTCTGAAAACTCTGTACGGCTGTAGTTGTGAATGACGTTCAGGACGACGTTGTTCTGCTCCATTGACGCTTTCCTGAAACATGTAAGTGCGTGTTTAAATTAAACCTATTTGTAGCTAATATATCGCGGATCGTTACACACGAGAAACATAACGTTGAACGGCCTATATGTAACCATTCGTAAAATATACAGAGCTTCTCAGAACTGCGAATCATATTCTAGTGTTTAACTGTACAGTAAACGTTTAAACATACCACTTAGTGTGTATAACATAAATCAGGTTATATGCTCGGTGGTGGTGCAAAAACATTGCACAAACTCTCTTTCTTTTGATTATTTCCACACGAAAATTCGTTCCGTAACCTATCGCCGAAAAATATCCATATAATTTTGGTTATACAAGAGATTCAGGTTTTTTTTCGAAAATTCCTTAACTTGATTTTTCGGGAATATTACGATTCTTACGTTGTATTATTTTGGCGTTTAATGATTATATTTGAGCAAATTTTAGTCAAATTAGTTTTATTCGATTTTAAGAAAATTTACAATTTTTAATAATTTGTTTAACCAAAAAGAGGAGATGAAAATTTCGTTATCTAATTTCCATTGCAAATAAGCTGTTGAACCTGGCATTACTGTAAGATAACTCTTTTATGATTCGTTAAAATTTTAAGATGTGTGTGTGTGTGTGTGTGTGCGCGCGCGCACGTTTATACGTCTTCCTCCTCGGATGGAAAAATGTGAATCACACTGAAAACCGCTTTCAACAACCGTTCGACAAAATTGTTTCTAGAAGAAACATTGTTCCGACATTTCGCCAAAATCGCTTCTGGTAGGCCTATCTTCTAAGTAATAGGCTACTCGCTCCAAGTCTGAAGTCAAACCAAGTCCAGTCCAAGTCTGAAATTGTAATCATAATATTTGTTCCAGTTTTCAATGTGATTAATAATAATAATTATATATATATATATATATATATATATTTTTTTTTTTTTTTTTTTTTTTTTTTTTTTTTTTTTTTTTTTTTTGCTGTTTAACGTCCGACTATTGTGCACACTTGGGCTAATGCAGACGGTGGGGATGATTTATAGCGTATGAAAATGCCAAGCCCTCGCCGGGAATCGAACCCGGGTCCTCGGGGTGAAAGCCTAGTACGCTATCCACTAGACCACCGAGGCGGCTATATATATATATATATATATATATATATATATATATATATATATATATATATATCCATATATATCCATATATATCCATATATATATATATATATATATATATATATATATATATATGAACATTTTTCCTTTAAATATTTTTAAATTTAAATTTCGCCAACATAAAGAGCGTTAAAAACTGCATAAACTATTTTTTTTTAAAAACATTAAAATTAAGAATTGTTTGGCAACAGTTAGGATTTATTTTTGTATATTCTAAGTAACTTGAAATTTCAAAATGTTAATATAAGCAGATTTTAATGTTAATTATGTTAGTAAAAACAGAATTTAGAAAAATGATGTAATAGACGAAATACTTTTGAAAATGCGCTTTTTTAATATCAGCGAGACAGTTGCGTGCCGCGATTATTTTATGTGATTCTTCCTTATGTGATCAACTCTACGGTGAACGGTCTTGTACAGTCAAAGGAGAATGCTTGCGGGTCCAAGTAGGTCCCTCACAGGCGGGATCCTCAGGCTGAACAGAAAGGATCCGCGGAGAGTGACGGGTCACTGGACATTCTTCAGTTATATACACAAAATGGTCTTTCATATGACAAACATTGTGTGTCGGAAATGCAGTACAGCTGAGGAAATAACTCAGTACACAATTTGTGACTGTCCAGCTTTTGACAGAAAACAATTTGAATATCTAGGCACTCTCTGGAACGCGGGACAGAATAGAACAGGGCAACACCATCCGAAGTATCTCACGGTTCTCTAAATACCAGAGATTGGATTGGGAAGGTTGACCCTGTGGACGAGGGTGAACAATAAGCTACATAGCTGAGTGGCAAAACCAGGATTAATTTATGTCTGTTCCCTCAAATATTAAAAAAATCTCTAGGGGAAGTTCAGTCGAAGCGGACAGTTCGCTACAACTTTTACTTGTACGCAGGTTCGAATCTAATTATGTTAATGTTTTTTGTCAATTAAACTGATTTTTATATCAGTTATTCTGACTGACACAACTGAACACAAAACATTTACTTTCCACCCATGCACAATATCGCAGCGGTGTGTCAGAACAATCTGTTGGAAATAAAACAAAATCGGTTAAGTTAATTTATCTAATCACTTCGTATCGTTGTCTGCAACTGTTATTTATGGATACATTAAGAAGATGTTTTATTCATTTATCATTCATTAGAAAGTAAGGTCGTACTTTAAGGTCAAAGTCGCGCATATTTTAAGCAGTATTAGGTAACTAATGACACACGAAAAATATATTGTTTCGTGAAAGATCTATTTTTTCTTTTTTAACATGTATCATGTTTTACGCCTGGTTTTGATGTTGTATTTTGCTGGTCGCGTGATGCGAGTGCACAAATTTATATTGGTAGTTATAGTAAAAGATCAGTTGTTTTATACTAATACATAATGAACAGCTGATTTCATTGTACAGCTGATAGGCTATAATAAGTTTTAGGTCATGTTGTTATAAACCAGCAATGTTAATTTGTCGTGTTTTCAAACAAATTATCGTGATTAAAGTAAAAAGGAAGAAAATGATACATGATTTTTATTTTTGGTCCAATAATTAATAGATTTTGTCGCTAACTATTGCAATTTATTTTCACCCACTATTATTAAATTTTCGATTTATTTATAAAGTTACTATTACTTAACAAGCGTACACTGTTGGTTCAGTAAGTCAAGTACTTACGAACTTACATATTTGTATTTGTATGTGTGTGTGTGTGTGTGCGCGCGCGCGCGTGTGTGTTTGTGTGCCTGTGTTTCAGCACTCTCCGTTTGCAGTTTTGGCCCGATTTGATTCAAACTTACACAAAAATCGATTATGATAATAGCTCGAACAAATTCGTTCAAAAGTTTAAAAAACGGTTACTATTTACCTTTTTTAAAATTCATAACGCATTTATCTTAAATTATTTTGAAAATCCGTTTTCACCCTTACGAATTTCATAAATTAGCGTTTTGATTTTTTTTTTTTTATTCCTTGAAATTAAGAACTTTTTAGACAGGGGTCAGGGTTTATTTTCGGATTTCCAATGTAATTTCATAGTTTAAAAGGTTAATATATGCAGATTTTAATGCTCATTACCGTGGTGAAATTTAGAATTTTTAAACTAAATGTAAATATTCGAAATAAAGTAAACAAAAAGTAAATAAAAGAAATTCCCTTCTATTACGTCAGCGAGACAGATGCCTACTGATTATTATGTAATTAATTAAGATACTATTGGTATGCTCAGTTAATAATAATACATATGTACTTTGCGTAATTCAGGAATGTACTTGGAGTAATACAGGTACTGTTCATGGGGCCCAGAACAGTGGCCCATGAAATGAATGAGAATTGAGTAGGATCGTTCAACATACTTTGAGTGAGTGTGTGTGTTTGTTTGTTTGTATGCGTGAGATATTAGGAATTTCGGCCTCATTTGATTCAAATGTAGCTTAAAAACCATTCTCGTAATACCTTTTACGAGTGTGTTAATTACAATTTAAAAATCCGGTAGTTAATTTTTTTAAAATATGATTGTCCTACAGAAATCATCGTTGAAATATTCATAAATTATCTTTTCAAATTTTCAAACTTAATTGAATAAACGAACATTTATTAAAACATTACTTGACTACAACAAAACATCAACATTTGTGCCAAGTTTTATTTTCAAACGTTTTCGTTTACTTGGTGTTGTTCAATATTGTCAGTTTTCTGGAACTTTATTATTATCACATCAGCGAGTCAGCTGCGTGTTACGTTTGTTTGTGTTTTTATCGAAATAAATAAATGAGTCTATATAAATTTAAATCGAAAACAGTAGAGTAGGCCTAATTGACCAGCAGAGAGGTTGCTACTGAAAAATATTTTAGTTTGCTACAATTGTCATTTATAAATTTTCATACTTCAAAATACCAACGAAAATCATGTAATGATTTTTTCTTTAAATTACGCAAATAAAACTGAACATATTTTTAAGTATTTTTTGGTAAAATTTGGTTAAAATCGTTATAAACGATTTTGAGTAAAACTTTTTTCCATATTTTACTTTTTTTTAATAACACAAGCTAATAAAGCCTAATAATCAAAATGGCTTGGAACAGGAGTACATATAAACTAAAATATAATCGAAATCGTTCACTGAATTTTGCATTTTGCATTCGTCTAACCAACTGCCAATATTATTACTTGTTTGTAAGAGTGAAACTTTAATGCAATTAATTGTAATACTTTAATTACCTTGTACTGTTTCTCTTTGTATTTTAAGTGTTTTTTGTAATTTCAAATTTTTGTGGAAGGAAATAAACACTTACAAATCAATCACTCGTTACTTTAAACACAGTCATTTTTGTTAACACATGATTTTCCAATAATATAAATTTTCACAATTTTCACTGTAAACATACACTAAGAAAAATCTTTTTAATTAAATATCCGTTACATCGTTTAACTTCAAAATCTATACTTTTCACAAACATTCACCGTAAAGGTATAATAACAAATTTCACCACAAGGTAGCGTTAGTACCTCTCGATATACTGGTTGTGTTGACTCCGAGGAAGCACTACGACAGCCTGTGTTTAGGCATTGTGTTAATGTTTGACTAAACAAATTTCTATTATATTCGGCCATAAATCTTTCTTTGTAGTCGAAGCTAATAGTGTAGTTTACAAACATTCATTACTTATTATTATAGTTGAATAACGAATTTAAAATCAAATGGTTTGTAATTTATCTAAACGGGTGTTTGCTTTTGCGATGTTCGTGCTAAGAATAGTCGATATTTACATAATCGATTTAATGCACGCATTGATGTAATAATGTTAGATTATGAAGTGTTAAATTTCAAACTTATGCTAATGTTACCACTACCTCGAAAGATTACCTTGTACGCGATAAATAAACGTTTTTTTGCAATTTTCATATGATCGTAAAAACATAACCTAAAAATTATTAACATAATTGTTAACAGCTGTTTATTTTATAAAAGTTAAATTAATATAACAAGGTAAAAATAACAAAGACATTGTTTCGTGTAAAAAATTATATGTTATGAAAATTAGGCCTATAGAACAAATTATTCGAAATCATTGCTCAAACGTCTTAATATTAAATTGTCTCAAAAATTACAGTAACGAAGGCGAATTTAGCAGAATCGCTTTATTTTTACTTAAAAATATGAAAATAAAATGACAGTACGAGTATAAATCAGAAACAAACTGAGGCCGTCAAGATTTTTTTGGATTTTGTACCGATGTAAAAGCGTAAATAACCTTTATTGCCAGTAGTACACTTGAGTTGAGTTATTGGTTTTCCAATAAGGTCGATATTTGAGCGATATTTGAGCAAGATATTTTTGAACGGTTTTTTTGAAATTCGACCGTTATTTTACGATTTGTTCTACCATTTCGGCGGCGAATGGTAGATTTTCATAAAGTTTACTCTTTTATTAATTTTCTGTTTTAAGTATTTCCTCACGCCTAAAAATTTTGACAGAAATGTTTAGGTAAAAATATTAACAGGTTTAACGCTCACTAGAGATCTGATCCAACACCCATCCACACAATCATCATGCGTAACTTTTCCTTTTTAATTTTAAGTTTAATTTGTATAAGTTAATATGAGTGTTGTAAAATTTAATTTGTGTTTTCTAGTAGTTACCCTAATAAATTAAAAAGAAAAAAGCGAGAGAAGAAAGAAAGTGACACATTTAATTTGAGAAGTTTTTGTAGTTAATAACCTAAATAATCGCTGTACACAACTGTCTATTTTACGTAAATATGACGATGTTTCAAAAACTAACAACATTGATACAATCACTTAAACGAATATTTCAAAATGCTATTTTGATGATAGCTCGAAAAAATTTGTTACACAACAAAATCTATTTATCGCTTGCAGGTTATTTTTTAATTAAATCTGTTTGATTTTGATTTCATAACTTTAATCGTCGCTAAATATGCAGATTAATGTTTTCAGTTTTCTTATCAAATTAGAAATACCAGTGACTTTTGGGTTTGTTTATGAATTTTCAAATTAATTTGAAGTTTTTAAATGCTAATTTAAACGGACTTTAATGCAAATATGAGAGTTCAAACAAATTTTTAAGACATTCATAAAATAGATAATGTTGATTGTTTTTAATGATTTTGAATAGTTGCCATTTTAAAACAGCTAGATGGATTTTTCTGAGTATTAACAAAATGAATTTTAGTGTAAGTGTTGACCAATCAAAGAGAAACTTGATAGGGACGCACCCCTCCCCCCGGCGGTGTGGCTGTTGAACCGCTAAGCCTTTGAACTTGCTCGTCTCAAGGTCGAAGATTCGAGAATTGAGATCCGTAAAGTATATCCTCGCTAAAGCCGGCATAAAGTACGGATGTTAAGTAAACAAAATTAAAAAACTAATTGCATTCCAAACTGTTATCTAAATAGCGTTCTAATAATGCAATTTGAAACACTGCCGTACTTTGAAAACACACACACAAAATTTGTTTTCCATGCATTACAGAAAACGTAACGACGACACAAAACAAGTTCTAAAACTCAGATCTTAACTCATTTCAATAATATGAGTCTAACTCTTACGACAGATTGCTCATTATTGTAACATTAGTAACAGGTTTTTTAATATATAATTTACCATTTTCATATTGCATAGATTACCTTAACAGCTCATCCATTAACGTTTCAATGAGTAATCACCAGTAATTCAAGAGATATATTTTATTGCAATATACAGCGACTACCAACATATCGAACAACGTAAAAACGTTTGCTTTTATTTGTTGGCGTTTCCTTTGATACTTTAGAGAAAACTCCAGTTCTCAAATTCCCTTTAATGTGAATGAGGAACGATGGAAAATTGATGATCACTGGGAAGATTAATGACTTTGAAGATGCGAGGTATCGAAGAGGGATATCCAACGTACACTTTATTTGATTAAATACATCCATTTCATAATCACATTTTTATTCGCCTTACTACAGTAACACATTACATTCAACCACAGTAACGCGTTACAACATAGAACGAATGCTGTACAAACGTTATGTACACTTTTTCGTTTCCATTATTTTCGAAATTATAATTTTCCAAGGTCAGTAATTAATAAATACGTTTAATGGTTTCAAAACCAATCTAAAGACACATAAATCCAAAAACACTTATAAATTACGCCGGGTGGCACCACATGCGGAGAAGAGTTGTGCTGAACGGAGCGGACTACGCATTCAAACCTATTGTTTTTAATGTAATGGCGGCCACTGAAAGCGTAACGGTGCTGAACGGAGTCAAGCGGCGTCGCATGGTTCCGTTACGCTTTCAGTGGTCACACTTATATTAAAAAGAAAGGTTAAGATTTTGAGTCCGTATTCCACTTCGCATTTGGTGACCACCCAACCTAAGTTCGGTTTTGAAGCTGACTCCGTTTCCCCCACCACCACGCTGACCACGCCTCCATTTATTATTTCTCTTTACCTCTCGTTCAGCCAGTATTACAGGAAATAACTAGCAATTTACTACATACTCAACGTTAAATCAAAGCCCGCCATCTTGAAACAGAAGTAAATGGGAAAAATCTTACACTTAGGTCATTGGGGTACATAGGTTATTTGTTATAATGTACCTTCGTATCAGACATCAAAACAATGGGTCAATGCGTTTGGCTAAAACAGCGTACACTAGTTATTGTAAATCAGAGGCCGCCATCTTGAAACGGAAGTAAATGGGGAAAAATCTTACACTTAGGTCATTTGGTTACTTAGGTTTATTGGGTACAAGGTACCTTCGTATCAGATTTCAAAACAATCGATCAATACGTTTAGCTAAAACAGCGTACACTAGTTACTGTAAATCAGAGGCCACCATCTTGAAACGGAAGTAAATGGGGATAAATCTTACACTTAGTTCATTTGGTTACTTAGGTTTATTGGGTACGAGGTACCTTCGTATCAGATTTCAAAACAATCAGTCAATACGTTTAGCTAAAACAGCGTACACTAGTTACTGTAAATCAGAGGTCGTCATCTTGAAACAGAAGTAAATGGGTAAAAATCTTACACTTAGTTCATTTGGTTACTTAGGTTTATTGGGTACAAGGTACCTTCGTATCAGATTTCAAAACAATCGATCAATGCGTTTGGCTAAAACAGCGTACACTCGTTATTGTAAATCAGAGGCCACCATCTTGAAACGGAAGTAAATGGGGATAAATCTTACACTTAGTTCATTTGGATACTTAGGTTTATTGGGTACGAGGTACCTTCGTATCAGATTTCAAAACAATCAATCAATACGTTTAGCTAAAACAGCGTACACTAGTTATTGTAAATCAGAGGCCGCCATCTTGAAACGGAAGTAAATGGAGAAAAATCTTACACTTAGTTCATTTGGATACTTAGGTTTATTGGGTACGAGGAACCTTCGTATCACATTTCAAAACAATCGATCAATACGTTTAGCTAAAACAGCGTACACTCGTTATTGTAAATCAGAGGCCGCCATCTTGAAACGGAAGCGAATAGCAGAAAATCTTACATACACTTTTACATTAAAAATAACGTTTTAATTTTATTTTTTATATTCGGGATAAAAACGAATATGTGTACATTTATATATGGTTGATCTTTAGAAATGAATGATAATTTTTTGTCATCAATACTTGGGTTTCGCAGCTAGCCTAGCGAACCTTGGAAATGCACTATTTTTTATATATATATATATATATATATATATATATATATATATATATACATACATATATCAACGAGTGAGGTTGTTCCTTGGAACAAATAGTCATCACAGATACTATAAATGTATTACATATAATTAGTTATTACCTAAATAAATATTATATAAATACAAGTTATTAATCAGTATTAGGTAACTAATATTCCATTACTTTTATCTACAAAACCAGTCGCTACATATGCAACCCCTAAAGTGAAATAAATCTGATTGTATACGACCAAAGAAACACTCCCTTTAGGTTAGCTCTATAAATCCCGAGCCGGCTTTATCTGCTCAATAGATAATTACTGCCCTATAAATCTAGACGCCCTCTTTAGATTTTATCTCTTTCTATTTCTTCATTCAGTTCAATCGTTATAATTGAAATTTATTTGCGATTGGAAATATTTTCTCATAAATTTAAATAATTAATTGTATATTTCATTCGCTTGTCTATAATTGTCTGTCTTCGGTTTAGTGACGTATAACTAATGTGAAATTTAAAAACAATTTTTCTCCATTATATTTTGTCTAATAGTTTATTGTCGGTGTTTTATTTTACAGCTGCGATCAGTATGTTTATATATCCTACTTTTAACGTAATCTCTACTACAATCATGGAAAAATTCAATCTTGAATTATTTATAGATTTATCAGTTCAGAACAAATCAGTTTAAAAAAAGTGGTTTTAATTTAGATGTGTTTGTTTTCCAACTGATGCAGTTGACCGATTTCCAAGGAATTTAATATCAGGTTTTCCCAAATCTCGGAGTCATTTTTCAGAAACCAAATTTTCATATTTTCCATAACCAAAAATAAAAATCTTTTATTGAATCAAAAATAAAAATTATGTCTCATTATTTCGCTTCCTTTTTATTTTCATTACGATAATTTGTTCGAAAATACGACAAATCAACATATCGAGCTTTTTAACAATTAACCTGAACAAATTAACCTGAAACTTATCAGCCTATCAGCTGTTCAATGAAATCAGCTGATCGTTACGAATTAATATAAAACAATTGATTTTTTACTATTACATATTTATCAAAATTAAATTAACGATTCATTTCATATATTTACATCGGTCACACTTCGTCGTAGTTACCGTAGTGTAGTGGTTATCGCGCGCGCTTCACATGCGCACGTTCCCCAGTTCGAACCCGGGTGGAAACAAAGGAAATTTTAATTATAATCAATTTAATATGAAACTTACAACGCGCAAGTTATATATATTATAATTATATAGTATATATAATTATATGTATATAATTATAGTTATATATTATAATTATATATCGAAAATAAAATTCAAAAATAAATATATAAAAGAAATTGTAAAAGAAATAGTGAAAATAAACTCCAACAGAGATAAAAACAAATTTTTGTCATTGAACCAAAAATAAAAATCATGTGTCGTGTTTTCTCTTCTTTTTTAATTACGTTAATTTGTTCGAAAACACGACAAATTAAACGAGCTAGTTTTTAACAACATAACTTAAAAGTTATCACAGCCTATCAGCTGTTCTATGAAATCAGCTGATCGTTACGAATTAATTTAAAATAACTGATCTTTAACTATAACTACCAATATAAATTTTTGTCTCGCATCACGCAAAATCCAAAATCGCAACCAGTCCTAAAACGTGATTCACGTTAAAATGTGGACCATGTTTCTGTGTGAATTTGCATAATTGCAGAAGCCAGCGATTTGATAGAGGACGTGATATTTCGGTGTGTATTTGTAGTTTTCCCGTATTTTTATTTCATATGGTCTATTGTTCTACAGTAAATTGAAAACGCTAAAATTCCGATCACCCTCATAAATCTTGAAATTATTTTGTTTTACATTCAGCGTATTCAATTCTACAATTAGTTTTGTATAAAAGTAGGATGATAAACAATAAAAATATTGTCGCCATTTTGTTGAACCTCTCACGTGGGTTGCATTATTTTTGATTCAAAACAGAACCGTTCGCGTAGTCGGCGATAATATTAAACAATGCGGGACTAGATAAAACCGCCCTGCAGGAATTACCCGAATACAATTATAAGTAACAAATTGGTTGAAACGAAACCAATGCCACAGCCGGCTTAATTAAGCAAATCCAGTTATCAGTGATTGTTTCCATTTTACAAAAGGATAATTTAATCAAAACTATACCACCGTGTTATAATATATTACTTGCTGCTTCATGCTTAATCGTAAACATCTAGAATATTTAAAATGTAGTTTTTTAATAGGTAAGCAAAATTAGTTCTCGTAAGAAAAAAATTGTCGTATGATACAAAAACAATACACTAAATGTTTCACCATGAAATATATAAAAAAACTATTTTCATATGAAGATATATACGAGGTAGGCCCTAAGGTTAAATAATCTTAGTGAACCTAAATTTTATTGATATTACAGTAAATTTTATTTACAGCAATATTTTATTTACAACAATTTCTGTTATTGAACCATAAATAAAAATAATGTATCATGTTTTCTCTTCCTTTTTTATTTTAATTACGATAATTTATTCAAAAACACGACAAATTAACATAGCTAGTTTTTAACAACATAACTTAAAACTTAGTACAGCTTATCAGCTGTTCAGTGAATCAGCTGTTCATTACGAATTAGTATAAAACAACTGATCTTTTACTATAACATAGCTAGTTTTTAACAACATGACCTAAAACTTATTATAGCGTATCAGCTGTTCAATGAATCAGCGTTCGTCACGAATTAATATAAACAACTGATCTTTTACTAAAACTACTAATATAAATTTGTGCACTCGCATAACGCAAAATCCAACATCATAACCAGCCCTAAAACATGATGCATGTTCAAAACGTATTCTTGACAAGATACACCCTACACCACTTAGGGCTTGCTTAGGTTTTTATGTTACCTAGGAAAACCCTTGTACATTCATGACCGCCTGTCTATCGGTAACGTATCTCTTACTCAAAAATGACCAATCACTATAAGATTTGGTGAAAATGGTCTTAGCGGCTAGAACCCAGAAAAATATAGGCGATGAAGTCAAAATATATTTATAAGCAGGATGGGTTGTTTTATTTTTAGCGTTGGATATCTTTAGAAAGTGTAAGTAGTATGATTCTAAATATATATAGTTTTTCCAGTAATGAGTTTATATAGCATCATTAACCATTTGCAATATTTCAGGTTTTCACAACCCCCTTCTAATCTCGACATATTAAATCTAAAAAACCTCGAAAAATTATAAATATATTTTTGATCAAAACAAAAAATTATTTTCAAGATTTCTGATACTTTGCAGTCATATGTTCGTATTTATGGATCACAATTAGAGTGTTTCGAAAAATGCACCAAAAATTTTAGAATTTTTTAAGTCAGTTTAATATTGCAGTAAGGATAAAATTACGTAAAATACTATTTAGAAGTCATGCTGATGTTTGGGCATTAAACGTGTTTCAAAAGGGTCATTTCATTGTACGTTACAAGTGGTATAGTCCGCGTCGCGGCAGTGTAGAAGACACGGTAGTCAGCTGATTCCTGTTTCTTTTTTTAAATACACTAGCTCATAAACTATATTTTGAAGGCCATACTAAGTCATGCGTTTTGTTTGACTATTTCATGTACAATATTTGAGCAAAATTTGACTGAAATCAATGGAGCTGGTACGACTATTATTTTGTAGTTTTTACAGAAAAAAACTTGAAAAGAAAATCATGTTTTAGTGAAGCATGCCAAAACTATCGATTCATTTAGATCGATAAATCTTTTAAAACCAGTGATGTACACAGACACAAATAAAGTGAAAACGTAGGGTAAAACGAAAATAAAAATTCTCCCAAAATGACCTCAAATACAGCTTTTAGGCCAGTATTACAGTATCTTTCTTTGTCAAAAATCTTTAATAAACATTATTTTGTAATACCTTTGATAGTGTGATGGGACATTTTTATAAAACATTTCAATGATGGTGCATCTTTTATAATAGGACCTATATAATAAGTTAGGCATTATCTCTAATAAAAAAATGATCGAAGAACTTTGAAAAAGAAAGTGTGCTATTTTAACACCGGCCTTAAAAAATGAATGAGTTATTTTCTAGGATTATTATTGCACTGCGACCTTTAAAGATCTATTGCGGCCCGTTTCTAACTTGCTTTCTTGCTCAGTTACATCGCCTTCGCCAACCAAAGGTCTAGAATTTGGAGAGTATTCAAGGCGATTACTCCCTTACTATTACTAACTGGTGACTTCCCAATTATTGAGTCTTTTGCAGATACTAAGTCCCTTTCAGTTTTATCACGGTGGTTGTGATTTGGCCAGATTTTTTGTGTGCTGTGAGTTCCCGCTAATATATTTACATGTTTACTTGTTCTCACGAGTTGCTAAGAAAATTATGTCCGCCCACACAGAGGCACGTATGCATGAGTAAGGTTAAAGTACACTGGGAGGTTGTCAGGTATCCCAAGACTCCTTTTGATACACTATTAAGCCGGTTATACAATCCATCAGCACTGGTAGTTTTACGCTTAGAGTTAGCCAGTTTATGTAGAATAGTGAAAGTGTGTATGTGTGTCTTAAGTAGATGAATGAAAGTAGTATGTACTGGAGGTACGTAGCTAAATCCTCTAGCTGTTTACCTCCGCCGCTGAAGACCTTAAACAATAAGAAATATCTTATTATTATTTATCAAATATTCTGGTTTTACAGCTATTAATAGAAAAATTCAAATCTGTATACAATAAAGAAATTTTGCTAAAGTTGTTTTTATACTTAGAGAATATAAAATTGTAAACTCTACCTGTTATCTTAACGAATAATCTATGAGCAGTCGCGTATAAATAAATTAATTAAATATAATCAATTTTTAAACAAAATTTGATAAACTGATTTCTGCGTTTTTTACAGTTTTTTGTTTTTAATATAACAATATTGCGAATTGTAGTTGCGTGTGAATTATATTTTAGTATTCGTTTACTAAAATATAATTAAAATTTATGAGCTTATAAATAAATTTAGGTTTGTCATTCTTCTGGCGGGAGACAGATATTTTATTCCCCAGTCACGAAGCTGTATTGTAAGAGGTTATTTACCGCGGATCTGTTACTGAGCATATCAGGTTATCTGGAGCTTTTAGCTGCCAATTGAGTTTCTATCCACGCGGCGAGAATATTGATTGGCTTATTGGTATTGTCACGTGTCTTGCAGTATAAATACGGTAAAATGTACGACTATTGTATCCGCTAAGTCGGCATTGTACACGGATTCAAGCGAAAACTTTTGTGGCGTTCAATTATTTCGGCGAAAAAAACCGGTTTCAAAAGCAAGACGAAAATGTGGCAGTAGGGAGACTGGCCGACAGAACCGAATTTACGTAATTGCTTATGTGAATTAGTCCAATTATATTACTGATGATATAATTAAATTGAAATCATACTAAACTGACATGGAAGAGAATGTACACTAACTTACCTATATCGTATACAAATATAAAACATCAGTCTTACTAAATAATTCCAAAAGCTATAATAATAGTAAAAGCTGGGATGGGCTTGTTCATCCTCGGATGTGCTACGCCGTTCATTAATAATTAATAATTTGTTGGCGAATTCCCTTTGGAAAAATGAGGTATTAGAGCAGCCGTCATGGTAACACAAAGACCCGGGACCTTGAATTGAACACCGACCCTGACCCTCTAGATTACTGATGAAAAACGTTTGTGTGTGTGTGTGTGTGTGTGTGTGATTGTTTGTGTGTATGTGTGTAGGAGTGCGTGTGTGATTGTTTGTGTGTAGGGGTGTGTGTGCGTGCGTGCGTGCGTGAGCGTGTGTGTTAGAAAGCTCACGTTCGTAATTTTACTTCGATTTGATTCAAACTTGGCACAAAAATCTACCAGAATCTATGACGGTAATAGTTTGGATAAGTTCGTTAACTAGCAAAATCAGTTCAACAGTTTAAAAATGGCAGTCACTTTAAAATCTTTAAAAATTCGTAACATTTTGTTTTAAATATTTTTAAAAATCTGATTTCACTTTTAGGGTCCACTTTCGTATTTTGAATTCAATTTGAAAGTTTAAAATGCTAATATGTGCACAATGAAATAGCCTATGAAAAAAGTTACTTTTGGAAATTCCCTTTCATCACGTCAGCAAATTGACGTATTTTGCTTACGTAAGCAAAATATTTAGAACATATTTTCTATTGCCTATCGTTTTAAATGTAAAATTTTCAAAACGTTAACACAATTGCAAAGCACGGGTATTCAGCCAGTATTAAAATAAGAATAAGGAAAACGTTTAAGAATTAAAATTATATTGGATATCATGTAAGGATTGTTTCTATTCATTTTTCGAGGCGAAAAATGTTGGGATTTTTTGAAAATGTATAAAGTGTCATTTAGGCACGATAGATTAGCCATAAAACATGTCAGTATTCGCTTAATGGATGTCGTGTTACAAAGAAAGGTGGAGGGAAGATTGAATGGCTTTCAGAAAGGGCAAAGTTCATTCAAACTCTGTAGCTTTACACTACACACTCGTGTTGAGCGAGGAATAAGACTGTATAGAAGTTATTATAATAGCGGCTTGCTGTCGTGATCGGAGAGAATTGTTTTTTAAAAAGTAACAAAATATTACATCAAGTAAACATACATTATGTTATGAGACATTTCAGGATTTTAAATTTAGAATAAACGAACCAATAACGGAGTGAAAATTCAAGTGTCCTTTATTTCATTGTGCTTAGCGAATTTCCATTGCAGCGACTTAACGTCCGTGAAGTTGGCGGCACCTTTTTCATATTTTATTTTTAAACTTTTTTTAAGGTTTTATTTGGGTTAGGTTAGGTAAGGTTAGGTTAGGTTAAAACTAATATGTCAGGAAGAAATTTAAAGTTGGTTTCGGTAATTTCACGCTAACGAAACTTTGATTTTCTTTAAAAATAACTTCTTCAATCGTTTGTTCCGCTTTATTTCTCGTTTGTTCCGTTAAAAAGTCGTTTGTTCTGAAAACCCAATAGTTCAAGAGTAAATTTAAAGTTGGTACCGGTAACTTTACGTTAGCGGCAAAAACTTTCGATTTTTTTCAAAAATATTCAATTTAATAGTTTGTTCCCAGTTAGTTATCGTTTGTTCAAAAACAAAATTGAAACAAAACATTAAAGTGGTGCTGCAAAATTCACAGACATAACGGCTTTAATAGTAATACCAGACCCACGTTACACACACACACACACACACACACACACACACACACACACACACACACACACACACACACACACACACACACACACACACACACACACACACACACACACACACACACACACACACAAACACACACACAAACACACACACACACACACACAATTCTGTCATCTATAAAATTACTTTGTGTGTGTGTGTGTGGTATCAACTTTTTGTATGTTTTTGAAATTTTGATTTTTTATGCTATGTTGACGAAAAACCATGATAACATCGTCGAAATAATTAGCACAAAAATTGCTTATGAAAATTGCTTAAAAATTACTTGGCAGCACAAATTTTATGCTATGTTGACGAAAAACCATGATAACATCGTCGAAATAATTAGCACAAAAATTGCTAATGAAAATTGCTTAAAAATTACTTGGCAGCACAAATTTTTATTTGAAAATCGAATTCAACCAACGCGTAATCGAATTACTTACAAAATAAAAAATTAAACCTTGACCACCACTATCAGCTTTAGTTTTTACGATGGTGAAATCGAATTCTCAAAAGAAGTGTATTAGTGTAAGACGAAACTGTTTTTTTAGGTTTAGTTGCGCCAATTGAAAATGGTTAAACGGATGTTGCTAGAGAGTTAGTTACACACACACACACACACACACACACACACACACACACACACACACACACACACACACACACACACACACACACACACACACACACACACACACACACACACACACACACACACACACACACACACACACACACACACACACACACACACACACACACACACACACACACACACACACACACACACACACACACACACACACACATACACACACAAAGTAATTTTACAGAAAACAGAATTGGCTCATTTTTGTTGTTTGAATCTTACCAATATGGCCGTCCAATAACGCATTTTTCAAGGGTTATTTGCCAACAAAAGGAAACTAAATTGCCTTTGAAACGAAAACAAAATTCAGTCAATGGAAAAATAAATTCACAAGAAAAATTGTAAGAATTTAATAAATCTCCAAGCTGGAAAGGAAATAAATATTTTATTTACACCACGTAACTCTCTTGAGGTAACACTGCTGCGTTGAATACTTATCTTAGCTAAAATTTTTGTTTTGTAGTGGTGGTACCACGTATCCTTAGGGATAAAGTAACAAGATATCCGAACAGAGCAGTTCATTAGGACTTCCTTATCAAGGGTAAATATGTTCCCTACCTTTCCCCAACTCTCAACCTTGTACGCGAGATGTTTCAGTGAAAACCGAAGATATTTTCCCAAACATCAGGTTCTTTCAACAAAGCAAGTGTAGTACTTATAAAATGAACATTAGATATATTTTACTTTCACAATACGAATTATGTAATTACGATAGGTTGAAAGTGAAAATTAATCATAAACGTCAATTTTCAGTTATGTCTGGTTCAAATAAATTTTGCAAAAAACATTAAACTAACTAAATCACGTTCAATAATTTTCACGAAAATCTGATGCACAAGCTAACGACTAAAACCGTTCATTTGGTTTTGTTCAAATTTTGGTCAAATATGTCAGATTAAAATTCACATCAGTATAATGAATTTAAAACTATAGAAACTTACCGTTTATGCATAAGTTAATTAAAAAACATAAGCCAGAGTTTTCCCTCGAATTACTCCCGAAACTTAAATTACTCTTTTTTCCAAATTCCTTACACCGACTTGCGGAATTAATCTGCCTGTACGATCATAATTTTAACACCTAATTTCAAAAAATTATGCTAATTTTTTTCCTTTTCTCGAAAACTCACGAATAAAACGATTCCAACATTTTGTTTGGATTCTTATGAACAACAATGAACAAAATGTTTTGAGCAGTTTTTGAAAATAATTAACTGTTAAACAAATTTCCACTGAAAACATTTTTTTAAACTAACACAAACACACACGCGCACATTTTATTTTGTTTTATGTTTACTATACTTAATGAAATGAGGTTAATGTGTTATGTATCTTCGTACGATATGTATATTGTGTATTATGTATAACACAAATTTAAGCGAAATCTGAATAATCGGTTTTTAAAAATTATTCGAATTTTCCGGGTTTTGTAAATATAGCTTACGACAAGTCTGTACATGCATTTGTATAAAAAGTGTTTTTTACCACAGTGTTCCTGAACGCATGACTGAAAGTCATATTACATACTCAAACGTCGACAATGGAATTAGGAATGACAGCTACCACGTTTCAAGAAACAATGCCAAATGCTAAATCCTAACATTTATTCATTGCGTATTAGTTTATATTCATTTCAACAGTGTACTACGTAGATATTAAACTTATAAATTTATTATTTTATTCAATAGTTTATTTATAAACTTAAAAAATAATTTAACTTATAGATTTATTAGTTTATTGTGTAGTCAGAAGCAAAGCGTTTTGCTTTTTACTATACAAAGTATATAGTGATAATGACATACATTATACAAAAAATATGTAGCGATTATGACATAAACTATATAAGAAGGATGTAATGATTGTGACATACTTTATATAAAACATGTATACTGATTGTGACACGCACTATACAAGTATATAATTATTGTTTACATTGTACAAAAAGTATATAGCCTAATTATTGTGACATTCTGTACAAAAAGTATATGTGATTGAAACATACACTATATAACAAGTGTGTAATTATTGTAACGTACACTGTACAAAAATACATAATCATTGTTACATACACTATAAAAAAGTTTATCGTGATTGCAGCATACACTATACAAACAGTATATAGTGATTGTAACATCCACTGTACACAGAAGTACTCCATTGTGTTTGCAATAAACCTATCTTGAAATCGATGTTTGTTTTCTGCCCGTTGGAAACTAAACAAATTGACCTTTTGCAATTTAATGTATGTCTCTTTGTAAACGATTCAAGGCTATTTTTTAAATTAATACCTCTTAATTTGGTCAAAACGTATAAAAATCCGACAGCCTCAAAATATGCTCCAACGGCTCTCAAAAATTGCTTAAGTATCCAAACAAACCGTTGCTTATAAAACAAAATTTTTAAAAAAATGTGTTCGGAAGTCAACTAAATAAAGCTGAAAATAACTTAAATTTATGAAGAATGTTGTCAAATATGAATAATTACGTTATAATTTTAAAACGCTAATAGCAAATAAGAAGTAAACGACATTCACGATTTAGAAGTACATCAAAGAAGAAAGAAAAATAAACTCTGTCTGTCTTTCAGTATTTTTACTCTCAAGCCGAAAGTACCTTTATTGCAAATTTGATATTCTTACTTGAGATGATTATTCATTTGACATAAATTTGAATAAAATTTGAAAATCGGTAACCGTAAATACATAAATTGTATAAAAGAAAACGTGTGCAATGTTTCTACATTATTTCAGCTACTTTTATAACATCACAATGCTACTTTTACGTTATCAATTACAGCTCGTCTTTTTCTTTGAAAGGTGGCCTGCGCGTAAGGGGAAAGTTTAGCGTGGAGTGGGGAGAAGGGGAGGTATTGACGAACTGTCAAAAACAATTACCCCACCGTACCCAATATCCTCAAAGTTTACTGTGAATCCTTTACACAAGATTTTAAGCGAAAACAAACGAGCTGGCACCCATATAAACTGACTTGCACGAATTTAATGAAATATTGTTCGGCGCGAAATCCTAACTCTAATATTCAAACTTTCGTGAAAGTATCCAATTAAATATTTACGACTGTGAACAGTCGACGAAACTCTCACCTGTGAGAAACTTGAAAGTGCTATTTATTACTTCGTCTGGCTGAAGTAGTTGGCTGAAGTCGATTTATGTCTTTCTAAAGTAATTAACAACTATAGAACTTTCTATTTAGAATGAGTAAATAACAAATTTTTTAAATTAAATATCTTAGTGTTCAGTGTTTTAGTATATTTCGACAAAACTGTCTACAAATGTTTACGTTTTTTCTAAGTAAAAAGTGTTTTACTAATCTTAAGTTATTTATGTACTTAGCTCGTTTCACCTGAACTTATTTAACAGGGTTTTTTGTTAAATTGTTGACTATCTATTGCAACACTTTTGAAACATTTGTACTTGTTCATGATCTAATAATATTATACAAGTAATATTCGTATGTCGTTTTCTTTCCGGAAAACGCTATAACGAATTTAATATAATTTTGAAATGCACCAATTTTTTGGACTCAAAAAATCACTCAATGTCGATTTAAACTTTGGGAAAAATCGTTTTAATTAGAAAACGCTTTTAACACTAACCATACCACTATTTACCTAAAAAATAAACGATAACCATAATACCAAAGCGAATGAATACTGATCAATCAGCTGATACTTAACTATTGTTGTTTAATCAGATGGTATATGAATCCTAAATACCAATTAACTTGCCTATAAATGTATTCTTTTTATTTAAGGAGACATATTTGCTTTTTCAATAACGTCGGTGTACTGTTTGTCAAAGTATATGTACATTTGTGCAACGAAATAAAAACAATCAATCTACCTACATATAAATATTCCTTTTCTCGAAAAAGGTTCAAACGATTATGATGAAATTTTAAAGTAT
>CM040184.1:29247406-29312406 GCA_022606455.1 Callitettix versicolor | reverse complement strand
CGAAACATAACCATATATAAACAGAGTGCATTTATAGCTCCGCTTGCAAATTGAATTATGTTAAAACCACTTCACATAATGCAAAGTGAACCGGCACTAAATAACTTACTTAGTATGACATTGTAGCCAATAAACAGTGATGTTTGGTGCTTGCTAGAAAGTTTTTAATAGCGAAATTTCATTAGAGAATGAACTAGAGTTCCAAGATCGTGATTTCCAAAACATGTTTTAGGGACGGGCTTCATTGAAAACGTTTAGTTTTTACAAATTCAATCCAATTTGATTCAATAATAGCACAGAAAAAATGATTTTAAATATAGCTAGCGTTATTTTGCAAAATTTCGGACATTTTTAATGTTTGTAAATTAACAATCATTTTCCTTTTGTTAAAAAAAACGTTCTTTGTTTTAATCATAACGAAATATGCAAAAATCAACAAACCGTTTATTTTACAAACAGATATTGACAATAAATGCAACTAAATGCACATTTTAACTTTAGTTATTACGGAAAAATTTAATTTAAAAAAATGTTGTTCAGCTGCAACTGTTCATTATCATTAATTTATTTACAATTTACAAATATGTTTTTGTATCGCAATATTTCAGTAAAAGTTATCATTTACACTCAGTTTTCCAAAGTTTTATGTGATGGATTTTATTTAATCTTTGACTGAAATCACTTTTTTTATCAAGACTGTTTGTATTAAAATCAGAACAATTCACGTGTTAAGTTGCACGTTGGCACTGTTTTTTTAACATTGTTAATTATTACTGTTACGAAAATGTTACCACAATATTTTTGGTTAAACAGGAAAAGTTTGTAATAAAAGAAATATGTAATAAATAGTAATTTAAGTTTATAGGATATATAGGAAAAAACGTGACCGCAAACAAAGTTTATTTTTAACGATTACCCATTTAGAAAATATGTATTGAAGGTCGTTTAAAAGAAAAAAATTACTAGTTGAATTTCTTTTGATAATACGAGATATTGGAACGGCTAGGTAACCCAAAACCTTCACTTGAGAACTGATCTTGACTTCTATAACACTTTTTAAGAATTTTTTGTAATGTTAAACGTGTATAATTATAAAAAAATAAGTCGTAAAAAATTACGTATATTACAGTTATATTTTGGGAATCTTAATGAATAATGAGAAGAACGTGAGCAGTGATTAAAAAAAGAATGAAATAGAAATTAACCCAGGAAAGAAACCCCGCAGGGGGTGCAAACTAGCACCTATTGAGAGGATTTAGACGTCCCTCGCGGTACTCGAGTCTAACACACACTTACACTTACAACACTACACTTACGAATTTAATACTTTACACTCACACTTACATTTACGGCGGCGATAATAGTCTCAATGTGCTTTTCGTCTTAAAATAAGAAAAAAAGGATAAGAAAACCGAAAACTCATTCAACGTGTATGATTAAAAAGTAGTTTAGTTCATAAAACGATTAAAAATATCATCATCAACATATCGGTCTCTAGCGTCCTACGCCTTCCGGTTGCCAAATGCCATTCCTTGCTGTCATTCCAGAGACCATCTTCTAGTCCTTTTCCTTTCAGTTCCTCGTCAATACCACTTTGCCAGCTCTTTCGAAGTCTACCCTTCTTCCCTTAGGATTTCATTTTAAAATCGATTTTGGTATTCTGTCCTTGGCATGCTTTGAACATGACCGAACCATACAAGTTGTTTATCCATGATGTCTTTCATTATGGAGCTGTGGACAGCCATGATTTTTTAATCCTGATGTTTGCAATTTTTTCCTTTTTTGACCTACCATCTGACCTTCTCCAAAAGTCCATTTTTGTAACTGTTAATGCTTTTATAGCTTACTCTTTTATAGGCCAGACTTCCGAGCAGTATATTATTATGTTTTTTTACAATGGCATGATAAATTCGTTTTTTATTCTCTTTTGAAATACTTCTGTCCCATAGAGTACTGTCAAGCATAGCTTGCCTACCCAATATATTGCGCTCTGGATTGCCTCATCAAGTGTTCCGTTCCGTAAAATTGTAACTCGCGATTAAAAATATCACGTCTTTAAAATTGTTACCAGTACTGATATCTTATCTAAAGCTTTCAAATTTAGAATTTCAATTGATTTAGCTACTAACATATTTACAGAAATCACTAAATATTTTATAGCTATCAACAACAATATTGCGCCTGATACAATCGGATGACATCCGCCGGTCCGTCCGAAGAAAGATGCACTTGCAGCAACGTCAAAGTTTACATTGTGTCTAATTTGAATTTACACGGTGACTTGGTCCCGGTCCAACAAGGGAACGTGGATTGATGGCTGCAGGAACACGTCCGAATGGAATCAGTTAATTCCGTAAGATTGCACAACGTTAGACAAAACAGTGTTTGCTCTTAGAGTATCCGTTTAATTACGGGAACGTGCAAAATTAAATACGGTATCCTCAACACGCAGCTGTCCCGCTGACGTGACGGAAGCGAATTTCACAAACACTATATCACCGTTATAAACAATATTTATTATATGAAACACCTTTGTCGAAAATCTAACTACACAATCGTAATCAGCGTTAAAAATCTACATAAACTAGCATTTGATATTATTAATTTAATTTCTAAAAATTAAAATAGCTAATCTATGCTGGTTGTAACAGTAATTACGATGGTCAATCATATTTTTTATTTAGGATAATAGATTCTAAATTTAAAATTGTTTAACTTAAAATGGCCGTAATTTGAAAACTGTTTACATGTCCAATTCTAAAAACTAAATTCGATTTTTGCAACTCTCTCTCTCTCTCTCTCTCTCTCACACACACACACACACACACACACACACACACACACACACACACACATATATATATATATATATATATATATATATATATATATATATATATATATATATGTGTGTGTGTGTGTGTGTGTGTGTGTGTGTGTGTGTATGTATGTACAAAACCTTAATGGTCCTACGAATACGTCGATGGAATGGAAAATTATATTTCTAAACACTAACTACAACACTGATATTATTTTAATATCATAACACTGAAGTAAGAGTTTACTATAATAGTTTTTGTTGCATCGTACCCTAAACAAGTTCGTTACTAACCAAAATTCTTCTATCGGTTTCAAAATGGCGGCTACCCAAAATCCTACAACAATCCTTACTATTTAAATAATAGTTATTTTTTTAAAGTACTGTTTTATTTAAAATTTAAAATCCTTGTGCGAATTTGTAGTAAAGCAATTTAAATTGGTGAAATTAGATTTTCAAAACAAGTTTTGATTTTTTTGTTAATTTTAAATTATGTCCAATATATATACAGTGTTATTTAATGTTTGAAAATTCGTTCCGTTATGTCAGCGTGACATCTGCGTGCGTGTATATAAAAAATTTATTCTAAACGAAAACCATATTCCCTCAACTCTTAATGAAGCGACAATCCTTAATCAATAATGCATCAGAGTTTAACAGATGCATAGGCGTAAATGAATTATTTCAGGTGTTAATGGATTCGGTCTAGATATCTGTTAATACACCATTAAAGGGGGAAGTGATGTCATCAATATATTATCATTACAAAATCGTTTATTTAAACTACTACTGAGTGTATCGCACAGACTGCCACTATGTAATGTAATTGAATTAAGGATATGTAGGACAGTATGGCCGTGCTTCCCTCGATATCTATTCCACTGACATTTTGATAATAAACTATTCCATAAGCATATTTGATAGAAACAAAACGTAGAAATAGTTTATTCGTATATATGCAAAAAATAAACTTTAATGTAATAAAATCATCTGCCTATTTCATGAAACAAACTTATTCGAAAATTACGTAGAAACAGATGATTCGTTAATATGCAAAGAATAAACTTTAATGTAATGAAATCAGCTGGTTATTTCATGAAACAAACTTATTCGAAAGACGACTTAGAAACAGCTGATTCGTTAAAATGCAAAGAATATGCTTTAATGTATAAAAATCAGCTGACTATTTCATTAAACAAACTTATTGGAAAGACGCCGTAGAAACAGCTGATTCGTTAATATGCAAAGAATAAACTTTATTGTAACGAAATCAGCTATTTTTTCAAAAAAAACTCAATGAAAAGACGAAATTGAAACATCTGATTCATTACTATGCAAAGAATAAACTTTAATGTAATGGAATCAGCTGACTATTTCATTAAACAAAATTATTGGAAAGATGCCGTAGAAACAGCTGATTCGTTAATATGCAAAGAATAAACTTTAATTTCATGAAATCAACTGACAGTTTCAACAGAAAAACCTATTTGAAAGACCCCGTAGAAACAGCTGATTCATTAGCTGTGTCGTTAAAATGTATGAATATGTAGTAATGTGTGTGTGTGTGTGTGTGTGTGTGTGTGTGTGTGTGTGTGTGTGTGTGTGTGTGTGTGTGTGTGTGTGTGTGTGTGTGTGTGTGTGTGTGTGTGTGTGTGCGTGCGTGCGTGCGTGCGCGCGTGCGCACGTGTGTGTATTGCGTTCGCAATTTAAGTACGATTTAATTGAAAAGTAAACAAAAATTGATTTAGTCAGTAGGACAGGTTTGTTAAATTCGTTAGTCCGAACATCAAAATTCATTAAAAAAACAAATTTTCAAGCTAAATGTTTTTTGAACATTTGCATCACTGTCATTATCAGTCACGAAAAGCTCCAATTTACAAATTTATTAATAAAAATATATACCTACTGAAACGTTACTTTACATCATGTTATTTAGTTTTGGGGAAATTCGTTTTTTTACATCAGCGAACAGCCACGTGCGGCATTACCTCTCTCACAAACAAAGCGTTTCCCACGACACTTGTGTAACATTCAGCATCTGCCAAAAAATATATACGTAGCGAAAAGCCAACGCAGTGTTGCAATAAATAACCGTGTATGGCAACAGTGTGTGTGTGTATGTGTGTGTGACGTGTGATGGACTCAGACTAGGAGCTCATAATTCAACCAGATGGGAAACGTCACGTGACTGGATGTATAGACACTGCATTCTGAACTGCGGAAATTTGACATTCATCTTGTCTGTTGTCATTGTGTGACTATACGAGCTCCAGTGCGACGCGTGAACAATGGGATTTATAAATATTCCAATGCATAAAGTGTGATTACTGCAATTACAATTTGTATTTACTGAATAAATAAGTCAAACATAGTGTTGAATTTCATACGGGCCTATAGCCAATTTCATGCCAAATAATCGCGACACGCAGCTGCCTCGCTGACGTGATAAAAGAGAATTTTCAAAAGTAATATTTTTAGTGTTAACGTCTTTTCAAATTCTGGTCTCACCATTATAATCTTTTTATACTAGCATTTTAAAATTATAAATTACATTGAAATTACGAAAAGAAATCTTGACCGCTGTGACGTTAAATGTCAGCCAATTTCAAAAACTCCAAATGCTTATTTATGCAGTTTTTAACGCTGATTACGATTGTGGAATTGTATTTTCAAAAACTTTTGACAGAAAAAATTACGAATTTTTAAACTTTTTCACGAATTTTGCTTGTCACATTCAAACTATTACAAAAATCTAATTTTTGCTAAGTATGAATCAAATAGGATATAATGTTGGATCAGAATTCATTGAATAGACAAAAATTTCGAACGTAGCGTAATAAAGCGCACCACACACACACACACACACACACACACACACACACACACACACACACACACACACACACACACACACACACACACACACACACACACACACACACACACACACACACACACACACACACACACACACACACACACACACACACACACACACACACACACACAGAGAGAGAGAGAGACACAGAGAGTTACACACACACATACACACAGTCTCTCTCTCTCTCTCACACACACACACACACACACACACACACACACACACACACACACACACACACACACACACACACACACACACACACACACACACACACACACACACACACACACACACACACACACACACACACACACACACACACACACACATTTATATTATATTTAACGACCCTTCAAAAAGTGGTGTAGAGATCTTGACCAACGAACATTTTAAGGTTTGGGTCTGACGATGTCCCTCCAATAACGTATTTTCCAATGGACGTTTCCTGACAAATGAATATTATGCCCGGGAACAAGGAAATTAACTTAGACCGTTTTTAAATTTCAATTTTTTACACAAAATACCTAGTTCTTACTTTTCATAAGTGTCCACTATTTTAACAAATTCTTATAGGTATATTCATTTTTTTCATTCTGGTAACCAAAAACTAAATAAATATTTAAAAACGATTTTGATAAAATACGATTTTTAATAGTCAAGTCTTTTTGCGAAAAAAGCAATAACAACACAAGTTAAATTTTGTCTTCAGACAACGGACAGAATTAGACTTGCGTTACGAAAAAGTTGATCAAAATCGTACAATCAGTTTAATCTCAGCAGATGTGAAAACTGATAGAACCATTAAAACATGAAAACGAATCTCCCAAAATCACCAAACTTTCTAAAAAGAAAGTTTAAAAAATTTCTACAGTGAGAATGTAGAAATTTAATTTGAAAATTTAATGTAAATGATTTTTTCCATTTAACATTCATCAGCGTGATTTGTTAAGTTTTAATTAAAACTAGGGCGTATTTATTCTTTTCAGAACATTGAACGCTGTCGTCTGATCATTTATTATTGAACGAAACACACCCCATTTGCATATTTGCATGTTAATTACATAATTAAATCAACACAGATTTCAATGTATAACAAAACACAAAAGATTTTAATTAAATATTTAATCTGAGATTAAAATTAACTGAACCTTGATGTGAAATTGTAAAACGAAAACAATTATTTATTAGTGCTTAATTGAAGAAGCATTAAACTTTACACTTCGTAAAAGTTAATTAATTTTATTGAAAAAATTAATTGGCGAATTTCCAATTAGGTATTTGAGCGGCCATCATGGTAAGACACTGATCAAAAACCATGATAAAAGCTACCTCTGGACCATTTTTAGAAGGGTAGTTAAATGTTAGGTATACAATTCTAAACGATCTACGCAAGCTCATAATCATTTGCACCACTGAAGTCAATATCCTGGAAAATTAAATATAATTTGAAAAAATCTTGAATTTTAGAACAGCAGGCGCACACACACACACACACACACACACACACACACACACACACACACACACGCGCACACACACACACACACACACACACACACACACACACACACACACACACACACACACACACACACACACACACACACACACACACACAGTACTGTTTATTGTTTGTTATTGTCTTGTTTATATCTACACTAAATTATAGTATTCTTTAATCTTTCGAATTCTTTGCTTCCGATCCCGCATCCATGTAAAATATGAATGGATAAAATCAATAACCAGAAAGTTCCGAGTATGTCAATGTTCGAAACAGGCTAGTATTTTATTCCAAAACCAAACATCACTAACAATAACAGCTTTACTGTTAATTAGATTTTGACAAAAGCAACTGTAAGTCGTAAAATTAATTTCATTTTATGAATTAAAAAGGCTTATGATTATTTACACTTTTAAAAATAATGTATTATTATACTTTATTATACCTCAAATTTTACTTAAATTTCTTTTAATGCTAAGCCTAAATGTATGTATCAACAAAAAATCATTTTTCCTTTCTAAGTATTTATGTTTTTCAGTTTTTGAATATCTTTTTAGTGGCCTACGTTTTAGTAGAAAAGCTAAGACAGACTAAATTTTAAATATGCTACTAAATTAATACTTAAAAGATATTTTAAACAAATATTTATTTATTCGAATTTAAACTCTAGGTTTTGTGGGATAGTTATGACTGTTATCTTAAAATCCGAATTATTTCGTCAACAGATAGCAGCTCGCTTGCAATAGTAACCGATAACATGACTAAAAGTTACTCGGATAATTAACCACCAGTTGCAGTTCTACAAATCACTATTGCAATAAATCATAAATTAAAGTAACAGATAGTCTTGGTAGCAATAATGGTTAGAACTGTTAATTTCAAATCACAAATAACAATATCTCTACCGATAAGTAAACTTTTCTTTCAATGATATTATATGGGGTAGGGTCAAAACGTTCCCGGAATTGGTCAATGAAAATTTATGAAATTACTTATAACATTTTAACTTTATTTTCCCTCAAATACTCTCCTCCCTTCCGTATAAACGATGTCCCTTCAAAGTCATTTTCAGTCGTGGGCACAGGTAAAAGTCCGATGGCTCAAGATCGGGAAAATAGAGAGGTATTCCAGAGTGGTAACAACGTACTTGGCAAGGTATGGTTTCACCAGCAGCGAACGATGTGACGGGGCATTGTCGAGCAACAAAAACCAACCGTTTCCCGCGCATTTTTCAGGTCGTTTTCGTCTAACTGCATCTCGCAGCCGTTTTAGGATCTTTTTGTACAGTTCTTTGTTAACTGTTTCTTTTTAGGAATAAATTCGTAGTAAATCAAGCCCTTATAATAAAAAAACACTCGAACACCATTTTACCACGGTTACAGTCCAAGCGAGATTTTTCCTTTCTTCGTGATGTTTATGATGTCCATTCAGCAGACTGACGTTTCGTAGAGGATCGTAAACAAAGCATCGTTTTTTACCACCGGATAGTTACCTGTTTCCGCGACTGAAAATGACGGTGAAAGGACATCGTTTTGCTGGTGCGCATGAGATAATGGAAACTCAGACAAAGCGGCTAAACGGAAGTTCCAAAAATGGCTTTCAGGAGTGTTTCCAACAATTGTCTGAACTTTGGTAGAAGTGTGTACATGCAGGAGGGAAGTATTTTGAAGGAAAATAAGAATGATAATATTATATATTCTTTCAATAAATTTTCATTGACCAATCACCCTCCTCATATGACTATGTGTGTGTTTGTATGTTTGTGTGTGTGTGTGTGTGTGTGTGTGTGTGTGTGTGTGTGTGTGTGTGTGTGTGTGTGTGTGTGTGTGTGTGTGTGTGTGTGTGTGTGTGTAAAACAATTCTCCTGTATATGCAAAGCAATTCAATCTGACTGTTGTAAATTAAGGTGTAGTCATTACAGAAATCAATTTCTTAAATTCCAGTCAAATAGATTGTGTTAATTTTCTTGATCGCATTTGTTTTAGGTGACTCATCTCCTGAGCTACATATTACAGAAAAATCAATTTGTTTGTCAAATTTTGTTTTCTAGTACCGAATTGATCGCTTACATTATGTTATTCAGTGTTTTTAGTTTTGAAAAGATTTATCTCTATCATATCAACGGTACAAATGTGTAAAGATATTCGATATTAGGCAATACTTCTATCTACTTTGACAGAATTTTAAATTTGTTATAATATAATAAAAATAATAATAATAATAATAATAAAACAACAACAACAAAAATAGTAATAATGCTTTAATAACCATAAAGAAATATCATGCATAATTTTCTAAGCATTTTAAGACAATAGTCATACGGATTGTCTGCCGGTTGGTATACTTCTTGTAAACTTACACATTTACTTGCATTCTAAGTGTATGAATATAAATTCTTTTTTAAACTAATTTATATTTTAATAATTTTTCATTAATAATGTATGAAGATATATAGTTAAATTACACCAAAATCTATTAAAAATAAATATTATCGCTATTAATAATAATTAAATTCCTTTTTTAGATCATAAGTGTACCGAGCCAGACAAACCCAATCCTTCCGTTTAAATATACGTTACAATCTTCTCTTGAAGGTTTTTCTTAACCGATTAATAAGAGACATCATTCTCTTTCAGAGTACATACAGAGCAGTCAAACATTTTCCCCTCTATCCAAGGCGTGTAATTTAAATATAACAATGCTGCCCTATATAGTAACATAGTTTTGATAACTTGTACATTTCAGTGTAAATAATGGCGGTTACCCAAACCCAGAGTAGCCACTGCAAATACTGTGGTAAATGGAATTAAATTAGTTAAACAAATTTTGTATTTATTATCAAAAGTAAATTACACTGAAACGATAAATGAAAGGAACAAAAAGTCCCGACTGTCTAGGCTCTTTTGTTACTGAGCAGGTTTTAAATCCTTTCGACATTTCCAAAGTGCAATTTTATTTATCTTCCACTGGTTTAGAACCCTAGCGGAAGCCATTTCTTTATTCCACCATACATCCCCCTCACCCCTCACCCCTCACACCCCCTGTCAATTGTTATTTACACGCTATTTTGCTCAGGTCTGGAGCCGTTGTCTGGCGTTTTTAACAAAGTACGAGTAATTGAATTAGTTGTTCAGTTCGATTCCCTTTCTCTTTCCACCCTCGGTCCGTACAGAAATCGTAATGTAATAAATCGATAGGGTAATAGACAAAGTAAAATAAAATAAATTCACCGACGTTCTGTCCATTTCGTAATTCTTACATAAGTAAATTGTAAATCGATGATTCGTAAAATAATACAGAATTTATGTAAATATTTGTGCAATAAACTGCTAAAATTACAAAAACGTAAGCAAATTCCATCAGTTCATATCTGTGTAAAAGTAAAGTTATTAAATTAAATATCGGATTTTATACACTTTTAAAAGGCAACTTCTATCAAAATGCATTAAACAACAATTAATGAAAATATGAACTCTTGATATAATACTCAATGATACGTACCTGATACATATTGATTATTAAAACATAACTAAGAGCAATAAAAAATACTCAAATTATGAACAGTTGTTTACTCAGTGCTATCCAAGATTAAGTAATGATGTTCACAGATGGATATTATGTAATTTTAAATTTAATATTTGATAAGTACGTAAATACCTGATAGAGAGTAACCTTAAATATTTAATGTACTCGAAATGATGGAAACATGTTTAAAAAAGATAGCACGACCAGCTGATTCTCTAATGAAATATACTCGAAACAAGTTGAAAATGTTCAAAGAAGAAAACATGAACAGCTGATTTTATACTCCATGTTACTTGAAACGATTGAGCACTAATAAATATTGAGCATTCAAAGTTACTGGAAACGTTTAACAATATATTTAGAAATGGTTATGTGAAAACAAAGAAGATAATGTGAACAGCTGATTTTCTCATCAATGTTACTTGAAATGAACGAGCACTAATAGATATTTTCCCTTGAAGTTATTCGAGAATTTTAAAATATTTACAAATGAACACAAAGAAGAAAACGAAACAAGTTGAAAATGTTCAAAGAAGAAAATATAAACAACTGATTTTCTAATCAATGTTAATTGAAATGATTGAGCACTAATAGATATTAGTACTTGAATTTATTGGAAACATTTAAAAATATTTACAAAATGAACACAAAGAAGAAAACGAAACAAGTTGAAAATGTTCAAAAAAGAACATATAAACAACTGATTTTCTACTCAATGTTACTTGAAATGATTGAGCACTAATAGATATTAGCATTCGAATTTATTGGAAACATTTTAAAATATTTAAAAATTGTAATATGAACACTGATTCAAATGTTCTAAATGCTACTTAAAACAATTTAACAATGTTTAAATGAACATAATAAATAGCTGATTTTTGTACTCAATGTTACTAGCTAGCAATGATCAAACAATTCAGTATTAACAATGTTTGATTGAAAATATTCAAACAGGATAATATAAACAGCTGCTTTACTTTAGAAATCTACTCTAAACGATTTAACAATGTTCGAAGTAGATAATTTTAACAAACGATTCTCTACAGATTGTTGTTTAAAAGTATTGAAATATGTTGAAAGAAAATAATTTTAAAATTTGATTATGTTAATATAATTCTATTTGAAATGATTTAGTTAACAATGTTCAGAGATAATAAATTGGACAGCTCTACTGAAAATATTTGTGTAATGTTTAAAAATTTATAATAATCAGCTGATTGTTTTTAGAACGTTACTTGCAACCATTTAATAATACCCAAAGAAGATAATTTTAAAACAGCTGATCTCTAACAAATTTTATTTGAAACGACTGATCGATGTTCACTAATGATAATTTTAACAGCTTATTCTCTGCAAATTCAAGGGATTAAATCGATGTTAAAAAAAGATAGCTTATCATGTCCTAAACTGAACAACTTATCCTTTACAGAATGCTACTTCAAATTATTTAACATTATTCAATGAACGTAATTTTAACAGCTTATTATCTGTTATTATTATGGATTGAACGACTTTGAAAGAATACAGTTCAAAGTTGAACAGCTGATTCTCTACAGAATGCTATTTGAAACGGCTTAACAATATTGAAAGAATATAATTTTAAGAGATTATGCTCTATAGAACGTTATTTACAACGATTGAACGATTTTCAAAAAAAAGTAATTTCAGCAGCTGATTGCCTACATATTGTTACTTGATGTTAATAATTGAAAGATGTTAAAAGTAAAAGTAAAAGATGTTAAGATGTTAAAAGTAAATATTTTTAACAGATGATCTACAGAATTCTATTTCAAACGACTAGATTTTCAAGAAAGAAAAATTTATAGAGGTGATTTTTTATTAATACTACTCGAAACAATTGAAGAAAATTCAGAGAAAATAACATTTACAGCTGATTCTATACTGAATACTAATTAAAATCATTTATGGTCTGGATTCTAAACATTATTTAAGAAATCTATGAATAGATTTTTCTACTTGAAAGTTTCGTGAATTGATTAACTTACTTCCTGTTTAACGCTAACACATACAAAACAAAACAGTGTTTATAGTATTAACATGTTATACTGTACTCAATGTATTTGAGTTGAAGCTCTACAAATGCAATCGGGACAAATTTGATTTTCACTTATCAAAATGTTTGCCTTGTTCAAACTCTCGATAGAATCAAAAAGTTTTAAACAAACAGTCAGCCGCAAAACTGAACAGTTCAGAAACTATTTAATCAAATTAGTCGCAAACAAACATCGAGATTATTCTTGCGCCACGTTGCATGACGTGATGGATTTCAACGAACGTGACGATTTGACAGCACATCGCTCACTCCGGGCTGTACGTGTCAAGTGACTGCAGTTTTGTCGTTGCAATTTGCGTTGCGGAAATATGACATTAATCATTTTCAGAGGCGAACAAAACAAGAACACATCAACGTGAATACAGCTACCGCTTAATTGTGTAGCGAACATTACAAACAAGTAGAAAATATTATTAACCATATGTCACACATTTTTTTATAAACGGTACAGTAATATTGTGTAACATATTTCAAATAACCTCAACACGCAACAGTCTCGCTGACTGTTCGAAGAGAATTTTTAATTTTATTATTGAAGTGAATACTTCTTTCGGCAGGCCAGACTATTTTTTGGACGAGAAAAAATCTTCGATTTGCCGTCACGCCAGAATCTGACTACTAAACATATGATTTTGCACAACAGTTGTTGCTTCAATATCATTTCAATTGAGGTTATGTTTATTGTTCTTGTTCATATGAATACAGAAAATAACATATTAAGTGCATCATTATTATTAATTGTCTGTTACTGTTGTCATATCAACAAAACATGACCTCAATTGAAATATTATTGACATTTTGTGGTGCACTTAAATCGAATTGAGAGTAACGTAAAGAAAACATGAAAAAACGTGCGGGCAAGTACAAGTGATCTCATTTAAAGTAGATCTAGGATACGGTGTAAACAGAGTCACTAACAAGTATTCACTTCGAAGGCGCGTGGTCTCTACGACACATTATTTTTTTTATCCTCGTACAATCATTTGAAAATAGATTTTCACCGTAATTATCAGCATTGAAGTCAGCAAAAAATATCGTTTAAATATTTAACACTGGAAATACTAAAATAAACCCTGACCACAATTTTAATTGATTCAGAAAGTATGCTCTTTTTAATGCTGATAACGAGGGTGGAAACTGATTTTCAAATGTTGGTAATATGAAAAAAAACTTTGTTAATGCGGGACTGGCAGACAGAAGTGACTACTTCTTTTGGCATACCTGACTGTATATTTTTTCACTATTATGATTTAATTATTTTTATAAAAATTTAGATGCATGCATAAAAGGGCAGATCTTAAAAATTATGTTCGTATTAAATTTCGCATGTGTGTAGGTACACAATTTAAAAATTAACTGAAACTGTCACAAACTATGAATTTGAGTATCTTAAGTTATATAAGAGACTTTAATAAGTAATCAGTTTATAACCCTACTTTTGACAGTTATGCTGTCTAAGTATAATAATAAATATAATATTTGTGATTCAGGCATTCAAAAATTGGTATAGGTCATATACATTACATAATTTAACTATACAAATTTACAAAATACACTTTTTTTAAATTAACAAGAACAATAAACATAACCTCAATTGAAGTGAAATCGAAGCTGTTGTGCGAAATCAGCTGTTTAGAAATAGTCGCTTCCAGTCTAGGATACATACAAGAACAATATAGCCTATACTGTGAGGTATGCATTACGGATTTAAGCGTGAAGTGAAAGCAAATGTTTATACCCATGTTTTGTCAACCGCGAACATACAAGTTTTCACTTCAAAAATACGTTTATTAATCACTAAAAAAAATAATAGTGTGTTGTAATAATGTTCACTAGAGTGTGCGTAAGGAAGTGTTAGAGCTTTCGAAACAACTGCGTGGTGATTCTTTTACAGTACTATTTATTATAAACGGCGTTAACATGTCGGTAATATATTTATTTTTTATTTTTCTTACACGCTTTGCAGATTTTAAGTTTAAACAAAATTATGAAATTAGATTTTTTTTAATTTAAGATAAAAATGTTACGATTTTTTTAATTTTTAATTTGCCTTCATTTTTAAAATGTTCAACGGATTTCGCTGGATAACGAACTTGCTAACACACACACAAATATATATATATATATGAAAAATAAATACTTTAAATGTATGGAAAACAAAAAAGATATGTTTTATAAATAGGCTTACAAATATACTAAATACAGGCACAAATCTATTGCTTACATTCTGGTGCTGTAAAATCTACCAACTGCATCTGACGTCTTCAGTTTTAAATGTTCACCTAACCACACCCTGATAATAGGCGCTTCTGATAAAACATCAACACAAACAAAACGACATGTTATCTATCAGTTTCCACTTTGTTTGATACACAATTTATAAAGAATGATAGAAAAAATAACAAACACGTAAGTCCATCAAGAAAATGATAGCTTCTGTTAGTATGTCGTTTTTTCAGAAAATATTTCTCCTCCGAGTAATACCGGGTGCCCATAAAGTCTATTTTTTAAACACTGAAGTTTCGCATATTCGTTCCACCCAACTCGTCATTATTTGAAAACGAATGTAGACGCGGATTCAATTCATTTGAAACTTAACCAGTGTCACTGAATCATTCATTAGCGAGGTTTTGTCGGTCAGGATTCCAGCTTTGACAGACTTAAGTTCTCTGAATAGTGTAGCCGTGTGTCGGGGAATCGGTGATTCGTTCATATTCAACAAACGATAATATCTTTGAAGTCTGTATAGTTACACTTACATACAGTATTGTGGATCCAGTCAATATAGCTAAATTATTTGTAGTTCAACAAATTTTGGTTAAATTTTAAATTACCCCATCTCGGCAACATATTCAAATGTTAAGTTTTTTAATTACATTTTTTTTTAATATTCCATTTATAAATCATTTTTCAAGCACAATGTTTAAACTATAGGATACTAGTAAATCTATCACAATACCTGACGCAATGGGAAAATATCGTACTTAAATAAACAATCTTTTTTTAATTTTAAGGCGAAAAGCACATTGAGTCTATTATCACCTCCTTATATGTGAGTGTAAAGTGTTAAAGTCGTAAGTGTAGTGTTGTAAGTGTGTGTTAGACTCGGGTACCGCAAGGGACGTCTAAATTCTCTCAATAGGTGCAGCTAGTCTGCACCCCGCTGCGTGGAAATAAACAATCAGAGAGTAAATTCACATACATTTTTCTCCCTATTCATATACATTCCCATATATGCTGTACATACATACATTCTTAAAAACATTATTTTTACTTTCATTGTTATTTCTGAAATATAATCGCCTCGAGCAGCTGTCTGACTGACGTGATAGATACGAATTTTTAAAAGTTTTTTTATCTTACCTTTTTTTGAAATTCTGATTTCACCATTATAATCAGCATTGGAAACTGCATGTTAATGGTGCGTGTGAGTGTGTGTGTGTAGAATGATGTAAATATCAGAATCGGCGCTCATTTCTATGACGCGGCCTTATGATGACTAGCTATCACAAATAGCTCATTTTCTAATGCAAATTTGTTAAGAAATAACGTTTATTTTAACAAATGTAAAGGGACAATAAATGTTCAACTCGCTTGCTCATATTTTAAATTATTTCGCTCTAAGAAATGCCAATCGGTGAACGAGAACGAATCTAATCTTTCAAATGAACGACTTTTCCAAAGATTCGTTCAATCAGTGAACGATTTCGCCCATCTCTCCGTCGGGTCATAAAACAAACTGTACCGTTTAATCTGATTTCCAACTAAATTCAAATATCACGTGACAGTTGTTACGTCTCAGGTTGGTTTTGTCTTAAGTGGATTATGGCGAAGTAAATCCGTCTTATTGATTTATTTGTTCAGGACGCTTGCTTGTAGCTTTAGGCTCTGGTCTCTGGTCATGTTTGTTTTATTTATCTTCTTGTTCAGAAGTTTGCCCCGAGCCACTCCTTCAGTCCGGCCAAACAACTCTATTGTCCACTGTTATTTACACGCTACTTTACAACGCATCTCAGCTATTGTCCTAAGCTTTTAACTACGTGATTGAATTACTTCGACATATTGTGTTTTCTTAGTTAAAACGGAACACTTAAAAAGTCTGTTTTTATAAAAATAAACTTCACTCTATTGTAGGAACAACGGTATATTTTAAAAGTGTTACTAAATTAGATAAACATTCTTTCAGGGAATCAAACTAAATGAAATACGAAAATTCTAATTTTGTAAAAAAAAATTCAAAATCAATATAAACCTAGAAATATAAGTTGAGCTCTGTGAAAAGATAGATGCAACTTCTGGATTTCGAATGGCGGTCATCACTTACAATATACACGTTCAAATCGCGGGGTGTTTAAGTTACCACTTATATATCTCATGTCCCGAAAATGGAGTTTGAGATTGTTTCTTTAAAAATATACAAACAATTAAAAGACTTTGAACTAAAACTTCACTTTCTTAATCATTGAGAAAATTCTGTTATTTTTAATTATTTGATTATTTTTAATTCTGAAGTAAAAATAAAATCATGTATGTTTTTATATAACAAAAAACACATGTTGTTTTATATATTTTCCTTTTTTATTTTAATTACGATACATCGTTCGAAAACACGACAAATTAACATAGCTAGTTTTTAACGAACAAAACCTGAAACTTATTACAGCCTATAAGTTGTTCAATGAAATCAGCTGATCTTTACGAATTAATATAAAACAACTGGTCTTTTAATAGTTATAATCAATACTTAGGCCCTGTGAAAGATACGTTGAGCTCTGTGCAAGGGTTGATTCAACTTCTGGATTTGGGGTGGTGGTCATCACTTACAATATACACATTCATATTTAATGAAATCATGTGTTTAATGAAATCAGCTGATCTTTACAAATTAATATAAAACAACTGATCTTTTTATATAACTTCCAAAATTAAATTAACGATTCTTATCGTATACTTAAATCGATCTAATTTATTCGAAGTTTCCATAGTGTAATGGTTACCGCGTGCGCCTCACACGCGCAAGATCCCCGGTTCGATCCCAGCAGAAACACAGAAATTTTTAATTATAATTAATTTAATATGAGATTTGCGACGCACTAAATATACTTTTATATATCAATATAAACATGTTCCTCGCATCACACGTCCCGCAAAATCTATTAAAACCAGCCCTAAAACATGATGCATGTTAAAACACGTTGATTTAAAATCACCTCCGTAATTAATGATTTTATACGATTTATGTCACCTAGTCACTACGAGATGTGAGCAATTTTCAACTCTATATAGGCTGCTTTTTCTGATTCATATTTAGACGAAATTTATGCGATTCTTTCTGAAGGCAATTCAATTTTGATTTCATTTATGTTGGTACAAGAATTAGGTTATTTAAAAATGTAAAGGGGTAAGTCTAACTTTCTTTCCGAGTGCTTGGCAAATCTAGTAGGCTAATTAATTCAAACTTGTCACGAAAATCAATTTCGGTAATAACTAAGACTAGACCTTCAGAAGAGTAATTATTATAAATGTTTTTCAAAAAAGTATTTTTTTTAATCCGACTGTACGTCGTGATTTTAAATCACACTGAAAATTAATATGAATTTGGCAACGTACAAGGGTCACGTTCATATTTTCAATGGAAAATTTAAAACATCAAAGCAGATCTTATCGCTGCTAGAGGTTGTGAAATCTGATTTTCAAAAAAAAGTAGAATGAAAAAATGTTTGTTATGTGTAGCCGTGAAGTGACATTAACTTGAAAATTAAATTAATGAAAACGTGCAGGATTACTGGTAACGCAACATTACATATCGCGTTTTTAATACGGAAATAATTTACAAAAGCTACGGATAAAATACCCTGCAGCTCGCATTCAGTAACAAGTACCCAATTTAATGACTAATTAAATTTTTAATTAGGCTTCATCCGAAAACATGATTTTAAATTTCGTTAACAAGTTTCGCGATTGGACCACAGTTAATTGCGTCCAATTACTTCAGCGGAATAAACAAATAGCCGTAAAGGATTATTTTTAATTAAAAACCCACAGAACGTTTCAGTACAGAATAACCGTAAACGGTACAGAATACAACAGAAAGTAAAATTAAATGATATTAAATAAATAGTGTGAAGCCACCAACACACGTTCATTGCACGTTAGGGTGCATAATTTACACGTTCAATTATTTTTTGAAGATAAATAGAGATTCTTAACTCGCTAGTCTATATAATTTGAAATATACGATTTACTTTCAAGCTTTATTTATTTTTATTGATAATAAAGGAGACTCGGTGGACGATGTGACTAAAGCACCGGCAATTCTGCTGTGTCTCTGAACTGCGCACCTAAGGTTCTTAGTTCTAGCTGCAGTTACTCCCGTTGCTTTTCCCTTACCGTTAACGCTGATCCCTCGTCCTCATTGGTCTAACTGGCATAATAAAGTATAAACGTAAGGAAAAAATGTTAAAAGTTATGTTAAATCGGTTAAAAGGTTATATATATATATATATATATATATATATATATCGATAATAAATCGATACAAGTCGATCGATAATATGGTAATTCAGACAAACAATAGAGGGGTTTATGCACTAAAGTAAACCTTTCTCGGTCTTCACATATACAGCTACATTATAGTAATTAAATGCGATAATTTAGAAAATATATTATTTACTGCTCCGATTTGGTGACACAAAATAACTGCTGCACGCAGCTGTCTCGCTCATATGAAGGAAGGGAATTTCCAAAAGTATTTGTTTTATCTTACCTGTTTTGAAATACCGTTTTCATTATCACAATCAGCATTAAAATCTGCATATATTAGCATGTAAAACTTTCACATTGTATTGAATATACGAAAAAACTCGATAGCCGTCAAAAAACGTTTCTCAATTTCAACTGAATATGACAATTTAGAATGCTAATTTCTACAGTTTTCAACGCTGATTACGACAAGCGAACACACACACACAGATACACACATACACATACGCGCGCACACACACACACACACACACACACACACACACACACACACACACACAATTAATTGGGGATTAGAGTTCAAATAAAAAAAAAATCAATGAGACAGATTTTTACCACGTAACGTGGTTCAGTTGATCATAAACAAACAATAGATCAAAAATGTTCTTTGAATTCGATGGGAGTTTACCTGAAATGTTACTTTTTTAGAATAAATGGGGAGAAAATTAAGACGTTACGTTAGGGGTTGAAACCCTTTTTTACCAGTAATAGGTTGACAGATGGAACACGAATTTTCTTCGTAGTCTGTTTATTGTCTACTTAAGTTAAATTTCGACTTTCTGAGACACTGTTAAGGGTGAAAAACGTACGTAGGGGGGGTTGAAACGTAAGTTATCTTTTTCACTTTCTTTAGGGATATCAACAAAACCGAAATAGTTTCGTTTTTCTATTTGGTCTATGAAGATTAAGTGTACCGATAAGATTGTGTGTGTATCAAGTGCACTCACTTAGCGGTAGTCAGTGAGTGAGGACTTTGCCTTTTATCGTGCAACGATATATATATATATATATATATATATATATATATATATATATATATAGAGAGAGAGAGAGAGAGAGAGAAAATTATATTTAAAACTGATATTTGAAAATGATTTATGTTCCAAGGAAACTGACTAAAAAAGATATTTTCATTTTACACTTTCATACCCCTGTTTACCTTTTTAAAAGTTTAATTTTGGAAAATCGTTTCTTAGTGCACGCTTACATAATAAGATGAAAAAATCTTCAAATGAGTTACAACTTTTATGATATTTTATAAATACTTTACATGATGTAAGTTTAAGAGAATGGTTTTCAGAAACTATGCTGTTTTTTTTTTTTTTTTCCTCGATGTTCTTGTCGATAAATTATTCGTTGTAATAAAGTTTTTGTACAAGATTTTTTATCCGTTTCTTTTAAAAATGGATCGTTTTATTTTATTAACTTTATTTCGTTTTACTTTATTTCGATTTTATTACTTTCTTACCGTTTAATGGAAAGATGGATTTTTAAATTGTGATTGCTCTATTCGTTTTTAAATAATTTGAGGCGAGAATTAATTCTTTTATAACCTATAAATCGCGGTTGCCTTCACCAATTTTCATTACTTTTAGCAAATAGGGTACGCCTATTGCTATACACACAAATAGGGTACGCTTATATCTTGTAATTTTGAATGATTTTTAGCCAGCTGTTTTTCGGCAATTACATCCAAAAATATTTTGATCAAATTTCGCAGAAATGTAGACCATAATTACACAAACCAAACTTATGCTTTGCATTAGTATACCAAATTATACGGTTGTAGTGTTAAAGTTACTCAATTTCAGTTACACTTTAGGTCAACTTTATAACTCAACTCAACTCAGCTCAGCTCAATTCAACTCAACTCAACTCGGCTCGGCTCAACTAAACTCAACTCTCCCAGCTCAGCTCAGCTCAACCCAGCTCAACTAAACTCAACTCAACTCAACTCAACTCAACTCGACTCGACTCGACTCGACTCGGCTCAGATCAACTCAACTAAACTCAACTCAACTCAGCAAAATTGAAATAAAAATTACTCTTCATGAGCAAATCGGGAAAACAACGACCGATATCTTGATTGTTATACTAATTGACTACTAAAACTTTTTGAAGTGAAAATTGTTTAGGCGCGTTTAGCACTTTTTGGGGTGGGTAAAAAGCACTGAGCACTCGTCACGCTAAATCTGTATACGGTGAGTCATATCAATGCAATACAGCTGCGAGCTTGTTTGTTCTGCGATTGCGCAGCATATCATATGGTTTTATAATTAAATAAATATGAAAATGTGTCCCAAAAATGTGTATAAATAAAAAATGATTACTTATTAATTAATGTTGATAGTAATTGATGTGTATAGGTAAAAAATGTTATTTAATAATTAATGTTGTACTTACAAGACCTATTTCTTACATTGAATTTTACGTAATTTTGTTTTGAAATATAAATCAGTACTTATCAATTAATACATTTAAATATTACAATGTATAATATTATAAGTACAATTACATTTTTTTAAGTTTTACTGAGCTTTTGCAACCCATCATGTTTTTTATAAATAAATAAAATAATGTAAAAAATAAATTAAAAAAGACGAATTTGTAATTAATGTACAAATTATCCCTGTAGGACTTCTTTCTTGTAATAAATTTTAAGTAAATATTCGAATCACGAATTAAAATATAAATATATATATATATATATATTTCGGCTTTAGGATGAAAATTAATTAATTAATTTTCATTTAATTAATGAAAATTAATATATATATATATATATATATATATATATATATATTAATTCAGGTTTCATTTATTTCAGTTTTCACTTCTGTGGGCCAGTCTCGCGACTGCCATTTTTTTTAAATTTCAATTTAGGCACAATGATTTCAGTAATGAGCTCTCGAGTATGACCGTATTTTGAGCCAAATTTTCCAAAATTGAGAAATTAGGCCCGAATTTCTGGTAATATTTTAAAAAATACCTTACGAGCTACATTTTTGGGGGGGAACAGAATTTACGACAGTTTGTTTTAACGCTTTCGCTACATTTATTTCTATTTGCCTTCTCTTTCCGACGATATTCGCTTGATACTTTTTCAAACAAATTCAAAAGTGTCGACGATTTTGTCATGCATAAATGTGAAATTTTCTAAACTTGCAAGCCTTCACTTTTCCCCATTTCAATTTACATAAAACGTTTCACAATTTGCGTAAAGTACTCTGGGGAAGTAATAAATAGAGCGGCCCGACTTTCGGTAATCGATCACTGGGGGAAGCCTTCCAGACCAAGTGATTTATGCATGCAAGGCGTGTTTATACGGAAAACATTAAGCACTACAGTGTTAGCCAACTTTCGTGTCGCACAGTACGAGTATATTACAAGTCGTTTAAATAATGTGATCGAAAATCAATTTTAAGAAAATCAGATTTTCTATTTTACTAATAATTTTTCATAAAAATTGCAATGCCAACGAAAAATATTTGAAAAAATTAATGTATAAACGTAAAACTATGTTATATTCGTCCAAAAATTATGGGTCAGTGGGACTGAAAAAAAATGGTTTATCTGATTTTTCTTAAATTTTAACTCGTGCTAAAACACCATATTTGAAATTAAGGAAATTATGGTTTGGCAGGAAATCAAGAACCAAAGTTGAAAATTTCTTTTACTTCAAATTTGCTTTGAATTATTAATTTTCTTATCTTGAAAATGGTTTTTCGATTTTTTCAGTAGTTCCTGAGCCGGAAGATATACAGAAGTACTCATTCTTTTTGCGTGGATACTGAACTGCAATTTGATCAACTTTGTTGGAGCCTGAAAACGTAAAGATTTAGCAAAATCTCAAATTCGATTTCTTTCTCTGAATCACCAGAGATTCATTATAGTACTTCATATATTGATAAAGATTTTCAAGGATGAACAAGATGAATTAACGGAAGGAAAAAGTTTGCTGCAGTACCAGTAACCTACGACCTTGTTATGCAAACCTTTAAGGTCGCAGCAGACTGTCCGGTGCCTTAACCGCCTCAGACAAGCCACTTATATAGCGATAAACATAAATAGTCATGAAACGTGCGAATACCATAACTAAATATCACTCGAAGTCGGTCAATTAGGTTATATCTGAGCGGTGTCGCATGATTCCGTTACGCCGCCTCGGTGGCCTAGTTGATAGCGTACTGGGCTTTCACCCCGAGGACCCAGGTTCGATTCCCGGCCAGGGCTTGACATTTTCATACGCTATAAATCATCCCATCGTCTGCATTAGCCCAAGTGTGCACAATAGTCGGGCGTTAAACACCAAAAAAAAAAAAAAAAATGATTCCGTTACGCTTTTAGTGACCGTAATTACATCAAAAACATTAGGTTAGGTTTGAATTTCCGTTACGCTTAGCGCAACTCGGCTCCGCATTTGATGGACATCCGGCCTTATTCTGACGTCCCGGAAAATAAATAGCGCTTAAATATTGAAAACAAAAATGCTGTTTAAAAGTACGGTTTAAAAGTATAATTATTGCTGAAAAAACCTGTAAAAATTACGTTTTGGAAGTAGTTTGGGTAAAACAAAAACTCACAAACAAAATATTTCAACGAACCATATTTTTTATTTTACTTATTTTTCCTAAAGGAAGTCCAACGGGCATTTCTTATAATATACGTCTGGGCTAATTAAGTTAAAGAAACACAAAAGTGCCAAAGTCGGATTAAGAACACAATTTACGTCGCGCAAATTATTGAAAAAATTACTAGAACATATAGACCTGTATTAATATGTTAGAATAAGTGAGGCCACTAGAATCAAAACTCACATAGGCCTAATCCAAAATTTAGTTAGCAGTGGTTCTTATAAGAATTTTTGCAAAGAATTCAAATTCGATGTTGTTTTCCGTCAGAACTCATTCAATCGTTTCAAAACGTAGTATCAAAATTCAGGTTTGCTATCAACATTAACATAATCCACCGGATAATGTGAGTTTTGAAAGCGTGTCCATTAACCAATGGTAGAACGAGATTAAACTCACGTGATCTGCTTTTTAGCCGTTGTGGTGAGGTGTTATTTTAAGGTTTAACAGTGCAGTTTATTTCACTAGATTTGTTTCAGTAAAAGTATGGGAAAAAGTAACACCTGTAACAAAGAGTGAAAGCCCCATACATTTTCTACTTCAACTAAGATTGATTCGGCTGTAGTGAATTTTGAAGTATACTGCAATTTAAATATTTCGACTACATGTAAATTCTGTTGTCTGTATTGTTTAAAATAATTAATGGTGTTTACTTCTGGCATAGCGTAAAATTAAAATATAAACAATAATTTAGATTATTATTTATAAAAGTCTTTCCTAAAAAAAAGGTTTCCTAAAAAGGCTAGGAATCCATACCTTTTAAAAATGTGTATATATATATATATATATATATATATATATATATATGTGTGTGTGTGTGTGTGTGTGTTGCGTATATGAATGAGAGGAGTATGAGCTAGAGGTACGATGGGATAGCTAAACCCATCAGCTGTTCACTTCAGCTGCCACTGCCGATAATTTGAACAAATATTTGTCGAACGGTTTTCCAAAATATGCATTTTCCTGTTTTTATCAATAACTCAATATTGATTTTCGCTTAACATATGCAAAAATTTCGGTTTAAAAGTAATCTTTAAAATCTGAGCAGTTTTTGAGATAATGTTCGAACGCTTCCATTTTTTTAAAAAAGAATATTTTTTAGAATTTTTCAGGAAGATTTTTTTTGTTATTTTAAGGCGAAAAGCAATTAAGGTTATTATCGCCTCCCTAAATGTAAGTGTGAGTTTAAAGTGTTAAAGTCGTAAGGGTAGTGTTGTAAGAGTAAGTGTGTGTTAGACTCGGGTAATGCGAGGGACGTCTAAATCCTTTCATAGGTGCAGCTAGTCTGCACCCCCCCCCCCGCAGGGGTTTTCTTAATACAATTTTACTCTGTATTTATAGAATAACTAGCTGTTACCCGTTGCGGCTTTGCCTGCAATTATAATGTAGACTATAAAATTTATAGTCGATTTTCAAAATCAGAATAGATCATTTCATTTTAATATATTTCTATTTACAATATTATACGATTTATGGTTTTCGGCCAAGAAATATACATTTTTGCTACTCGATACTCTAAAACAGGGTCCTGTCATATTTTAATAAAATACAGTATTATTAAAAAATCACTATTATTCAATTAAACTGGAATAGTATTGTGTTTATCTCAGGTACCTAAACCGTGTTCATACCTTTAATCTCAATTGGTCCAGTAGTTAAAGTGTGATTAAATAACAAACAAATAAACAAAAACAAACTTTCAGAAATATAATATGATTAGCTGTTACCCGTCACGGCTTTTCCCGCAATCGTAATATACATTAAAGATCACGCATCACCGTGTTAGGACCAACAACAGTGTCAGTTAGGTTATGGTGTATTTCTTTTTTAAAATAAAGTTTTTTTAACGCACCACCGTGTTAGTTAAGTTATGGAGTACTCTTTAAAAAAAATTAAGGCTTTTTTCCTGCATCACCGTATTAGGCCCAACAACCGTGTCAGTTAGGTTTTGGAGTACTCTTTTTTAAAAAATAAATAAAGGTTTTTTCAATGCATCACCGCGTTAGGCCTATCAACCATGTTAGTTAACTTATGGAGAATTCTTTAAAAAATATATAAAGATTTTTCACGCATCACCATGTCAGGCCTAACAACTGTGTCAGTTAAGGTTTGGAGTACTCTTTAAAAAATATAACGGTTTTTTTCACCCATCACCATGTTACACTTAACAACTGTGTCAGTTAAGGTTTGAAGTACTCTAAAAAAAATAACGGTTTTTTCACACATCGCCATAATAGGCCCAACAACCATGTCAGTTAGGTTATGTGGTATTCTTTAAAAAAATAGAAAGGTTTTTTTACGCACCACCGTGTCAGTTAAGATATGTAGCCTAGTATTCTTTAAAAAAATATAAAGGTTTTTTCACGCATCACCGTGTTAGGCCTAACAACCGTGTCAGTTAGGATATGTAGAATTCTTAAAAAAAATATAAAGGTTTTTTCACACATCATCGTGTAGGCCCAAAAACCGTGTCAGGATATGTCGTATTCTTTAAAAAAATATAAAGGTTTTTTCACGCATCACTGTGTTAGACCTAACGACCGTGTTAGTTAAGCTACTCTTTAAAAAAAATATAACGGTTTTTTTCATGCATTACCTTATTAGGCCCAACAACCGTGTCAGTTAGGTTATTAGTTCTATTTAAAAAAAATTAATAAAGGTTTTTTTAATGGATCACCGTGTTAGGCATAACAACCATGTTAGTTAGCTTATGGAGTATTCTTTTAAAAAACTATAAAGTATTTTTCACGCATTGCCATGGTAGACCTAACAACCGTGTCAGTTAAGGTTTTCAGTACTATTTAAAAAAAATAAAGGTTTTTTTCACACATTACCGTGACAGGCCCAACAACCGTGTCAGTTAGGATATGTAGTATTCTTTAAAAAAATATAAAGGTTTTTCACACATCACCGTGATAGGCTCAACATCCGTATCAGTTATGTTATGTAGTATTCTTTAAAACATTATACAGGTTTTTTCACGCATCACCGTGTTAGGCCTAACAACCATGTCAGTTAGGATATGTAGTATTCTTTAAAAAAATATAAAGGTTTTTCACACATCACAGTGTTAGGCCTAACAACCGTGTCAATTAGGTTATGTAGTATTCTAAAACAAATAAAGGTTTTTTTCACCATCACCATGATAGGCCCAACAACCGTGTCAGTTGGGATATGTAGTAGTCTTTAAAATAATATAAAGGTTTTTTTCACGCATCACCGTGTTAGGCCTAACAACCATGTCAGTTAGGATATGTAGTATTCTTAAAAAAAAATGAAAAGGTTTTCACGCATCACCGTTTTAGGCCTAACAACCGTGTCAGGATATATAGTAGGCTATTTAAAAAAAAAAATATAAAGGTTTTTTCATGAATTACCTTGTTAGGCCTAACAACCGTGTCAGTTTGGTTATGCAGAAAAAAATTGGTTTCTTATCACCCAAAACCCGTGTTAGTCGTATTTTTATTGTTTTACCGATTTACAACACGTTACTGATTTTCGCCTGGTACCAATTTTGAGGTTATGTTGGTCACTTTTATTTTAGATTTTATCGTACTTCTCGTGCTTTCATATTTTGGATTCTTGCTCTTGGGCACATAGTAAAGCATTTTAGTAACAAAAATATCGAAAAATATAGGTTATGCTACACTGCATATTTACTATTTTTTCAAGTAATGTAATTACACAAATATATATACTACCTTACAATTGGCACTCTGTGTAGGGATTTTTTTACATTTAATATTGAAAATTCAACACAAAGTAACAAATTAAAGTCAGTTTTGAAAAGAATTTCAACTAAAATATGAATATGTTACATTAAAAACAATAATTTTGCAATAAATAAAACACAGATTAAGATTATTAAAATATGATTGAATCTATGTTCATCTCAGGTAACTAAATCACATGTCCAGTAAATAACTACAATTAACACATGACAAAAAACTAAAAACTGATAATTATTTTGGGCTGGGTAAGTAGTATAATGACGTTTTGTAAAACGGGAATAGGCCTATATGTATCTCTGATACTTAAACCATATTCGTACCAAATTTCATCTCAATTGGTCAAGTGGTTAAAGCGTGATTGAATAACAAACAAACAAACACACAAACTTTCAGAAATATAATATGAATTAGATAGATAATTTTTTGTAAATTAAAAATGGTTTCAAGATACGGGAAAACTAGTTATTATATTTTTTTCAAAATCTGTTATTTCATTTGGTGTATACCGACCCACACTACCCTATACAAATAAACGTAACACTATAAATAAAAAATAATAATTTATAATTTTAATAAATTAATTTTTTTTTTTGTTAGCACGCTCACGTTTGAAATTGTATTTCGATTCGATTCAAACATGGCACTAAAATCGATTTTCGTAATAACGTATAATTCATAACTTTTTGTTTTAAGAATTTTTGTCAATACCAATTTACTATCATAAGCAAAGTTAAGCACTACATAAATTAACAGTTTAATATCAAAAATCCGGCAGAATTAGGTATTTAATTTTATAATAGTCAAAATTTCATTTCCTATTTTCAATGCAATATCAAAGTTTAAAATGCTTTTACAGATTGTAATTCTATTTACTATGGTGACATCTGCATTTCAAAAGGAGAGTAAGAAAATCGAAATTATTTTTCAAAACCCGTTTCCAAAATGTCAGCGGGACAATTTTTGACGCGATTTTCTCTATTGTACTTCGTATTAAGGTAAAAAAATGTTCGTTGTCACCTATCCCATTTACATTGCATTAATACTATTCAACATAAGTTAATACTAAATAAACATACAACACAAACAACAAACAAACATACCATACTGGGAACAGAAACCTTGTGCTTTAGTCAGTCGAGGTTGAGCGTTCAACCCGAAAATATCTAGGTAATGCCATTGGACAAAGAGTGCGTTTTTTGTGATGTGTAGTGTGTCGTAAAAAGGTTTTCTATTTTAATGAAATTATTGTTTTTGTATCAAATTGTATAGTTGCTTGATTAAATACAATTGTATAGTTGCACAATTAAAATACAATATTATGTTATTACGAGCTAAACAAACAGTAGTAAGTAAACTATGATAAACACGAAAGAAAAAGTGATATAACAAAGAAATAAATATCTAAAAGAATGATTTAATACATCAATATTTCATATTTAAAAAATTAACACATAAGTGAATGTTTCAAATTTAAAAAGAATTAAACGGTAGTACATAATGTACGTAACAGTATCTTATCACGTAAAGAAACATTTAGTAATAAACTATCTGCACTTTAAAAAAGATAAACCATGACAGAAGAAAAGTGTACTTTCAAATTATAACTCTTTAAAAAGTGCAACATAAACAGGGTTTTCAGTTATTGTTATTCTTTAAAAATTCGCTTACATCACGCCTGGTAGACAGCTGTGTTACAAAATTATTTTAATTAGTTTTGTTAAAGCAATGCCTTGCAGACTTGCTTAACTAAGCAGCAGAAAGTATCAATCCGTTACGGTTGTAATTTCAAATTTGAGAATAATTGGATATTTTCCCTTTTGCAGTAATTTTATAACTTATGTAATATTTTTAATGAAAAACGAAATATTATGTTTGTGTAGTTTAAGGATTTTTTTATATTTTCACAAAAATTATAATTTCACAAACACTTACATTGTTTTTAATTTTGTTAAATTACTTGAAGATTTTTTATATTATTGCTTTCTAAGTTGGAAAAGTACACATAATTGATTTAAATTCTGCGTGCGTGCGCGCGCGCGCGTGTGTGTTTATTTTGCTGCCAAATCGATTTTGGAGGAAAATTCAAAATAACAGCATATAGTCCTAATTGCGTTATGTTGTTTTTTATTTGATGTTAAACAAAATACACTTTAGAAAAATGAAATTTTGACCCTGCTCTTTCTCCTTCCTTCCTCTTCTCTCTACATCCTCTCTTTCTCTCTCTTCTCTTACCTCTCATCACTTTCTCTCACACGTCTCTTCTCTCTTTTCACTTTTTATGTTTCTTTCCTTTACTCTATTTTTCCTCTCGCTCCTTCTTTATCTGTTTCCCTTTATTCCCTTCCTATTTCTCTTTCTCTCTTTCTCTCTTTCTCTCTGTCTCCCTCCCTGCCTCCCTCTCTCTCTCTCTCTCTCTCTCTCTCTCTCTCTCTCTCTCTCTCTCTCTCTCTCTCTCTCTCTCTCTCTCTCTCTCTCTCTCTCTCTCTCTCTCTCTCTCTCTCTCTCATGTATTAGAACTGTCCAACAAACTTTTAACGGTATCGGCGTAACGTTTGTGGAACTCGTTACCAGACTTCCTAAAGTCGATTAATGACCGAGCTCAGTTTTCAAGGTCACTTAAACAATATTACATCAGTAATATGGACAGATTTGTGCTTGGGGTTTATATATTTATGAGGCAGGTTTATTCATATTTTTCATAAAAAATATTTTACGAATGTGAGAGTGAATGCTTTATTAAATTGCATATTTTTAGTTTTAAGTGATCACTTTAATTTGTTGCACGTAATGTGCAAAATGACTTTGTTTTACTTTAAAAAATATTATTATTACTTTCTTTTCTTTTCTTTCGCTTTTTCAATTAGTCATTTAATGAATATAATTACTTTGTTTTATTTTTGTATATTAATAATTACAATATTCAAATTGTACCTTTTATTTTATTTGTATTATTCAATTTGTTTTTATTTTTCAATGCATGCTTTTGTTAGAAGTTGTTATGAGGCTAAGTGGAGAAACTCTCTCTCTCTCTCTCTATCTCTCTCTCTATCTCTATCTCTCGCTCTCTTCTCTCTCCTCTTTCTCTCTCTCTCTCTCTCTCTCTCTCTCTCTCTCTCTCTCTCTCTCTCTCTCTCTCTCCTCCCTCTCTCCTCCTCTCTCACTTTCCATCATTAAATCCACTTTTTCTAACAAATCAGCACGTTGAATTATTAACGTAGCTTACATTTGACATGTTTTCGTACAAAGCTATGGGGTTGCGATTGTTGGAGGCAACGTTTATCAAACAGCTGATTTTAGACAAATATTCCAATTACGTTAACTTAGGTTATGTTTATTACCATTGTTTTACATTGCAAAACGGATGAGTTTGACCGTATCAATTTACGAAAAAGACAAATTGTCCGAAAAAACGTTATGATTAAAATATATTCTATGCACGCTAGAATATGCATCATAATATTAAGTATCGTAATGTAAAATATTAGTTTAAAACTTAACAACATCTCACATAAGATCACTTTTATACGCGAATAACTCGGCTCGAAAATCACGTTTAGTAGTTACTTACACAAGTTCGTTACTAACAAAATCCCTTCAGCCGTTACAAAATGGGCGCCATTCAAAATCCTAACTGTTCTATTTTACTTTTTCTACTGTTCACCGTAATCAGCGTTAGCGGCTGCATAAATGGTTAAATAAAATCAATTTTCGATCTACATTTGAATCAAATCAGACCAACACACGTATTTACATAACAGTATCTTAAAATTTGATCAGTACATACTTGATAGTTTCAAGTCTTATCGTAGCTGATACCAATAACTCAATTTACACAAAATGGGAATTCGTTAATACGCACCTGTTTCGCAGGCGAGATATAAATCGATCCCAAACAATATTTTTTTTAACATAAATTTTTTTTGAAAACCTTCTTTTACCATAAAAATCAAACCTAAAGTTAACACTTTTATTTTTTAAGTTATTAAAGGAATACTAAAGTGAACCTTGACTTCGGAAAATATGAAACATTCATTGTACATTTTTTGAAAATCTCCATAAATTAGCACTTAAGCATATATTAATGCGTTAGAGTATATTAGATTAATTCAAATTTAAAAATTGTAAAATATCATGTCTGGAGTATCATGTTAAAAGAATTAAAGATTTGGAATGGCCACCATTTTCGAACTGTTGAACGGATTTTGTTGATATAACGATCTTGTCCGAGCTATTTCAAAAACCGATTTTTTTTCAATCAAATCGAACGAAAATTGAGAACACTAGAATGCACAAACAATCTCTCACGCTAGCGGGCGCGCACGCACGCACGCACGCACGCACGCACACACACACACACACACACACACACACACACACACACACACACACACACACAGCAAGGGAAACTGAGCCACGCGTCATGGGTAAGGAAAAGGTACACTGGGAGGTTGCCGGATATCCAAGGCTCCTTTTCATGTGCCATTAGGCTGGTGTCACACACGCAAGGATCGCTTTGCACTTTAGAGTTAGCCAGATTAGGTAGATTAGTGAATGTCTTTGTATCTTGAGTAGATAAATGAGAGTAGTATGAGCTAGAGGTACGGTAGATCCATCGGCTACACATTTCAGCTTCCTTCATCGATGTATATATATATATATATATATATATATATATATATATATATATATATTATTATTATTATTATTTGCGTATAGACCCTGTTCGATCACGCAAAGCACTCCAACTTATGTCTTGTTCCTTCCAATCCTCCACACCTCCCTCATCCTGTCCCCATGGATCCTCTTCCGCTCTCCGTCCATTTTACCTCTGCTCTCTTTGGGATTTCATTCTCTGGGACCTTCCAACCGAGCATCTTTCTCCTGTATGCGTTCCTGTCTTCAACGTCTGTTGAGTCTATTTCTGCGTCATGTAGGTCTATTCTGACTTGTGCGATCCACGACGTTATTGATTTGACACCTTGTATATATTTAAGGATTCTGTTGGCAAGTCTCATTGTTGGGAGTCTACTGATGTGTCCATAGAACCGAAGCCTCCTTCTTCTGATATCTGCTGCCAGGTTCGATATCTTCTCTGTGGTCTTCCGGGAGCGCAACCTGTATCCATCCTGTATATATATATATATATATATATATATATATATATATATATATATATATATATATGTGTGTGTGTGTGTGTGTGTGTGTATTAGTGTTCTAGTAGCTCATTTGCAAATTGAAATTCGCAAGGTACTCGTATATAATTCTGTAAGATTAAATTTGAAAACAATATTTTCAAAGACTGGTAAGCAGTCGAAAAACGGCTGAAGGCTTCTTTTAAAGCTCTTTGTCTCACATTTTTTTTAAATTAACTCTTCAGGAAAGAGCTGTAAAGGGTAAATTTTCAATAAGAAAACAATTGTAATGAGAAGCAGTAAGTAATGTAATAATGTTGTTTTCTACGGTAACAAAAGTATAATTTTCTTAACAACTGTTGAAAACATTTTATAAATATTTACGTACTTGGATTCAGTTTAAATAAACAGATTAAATGGGCAGAAGTTTCTCCTAGTTCTTTAATAAAAACATTTACTAAGTACATGTCTAAATTACTTCCTACATGAGAATTTATTTTCGATTCCCAGTGAAACATTTGCCTAAAATTTTAAAAAGGAAAGCGGCTTTGTTGCAAGCATTTTGAAAGCTTCGCTGAATGTATTCATACATTAGGAAACCAAAGTGTTTGTAAATAATAGTACAAATATGAACAGGCACTATGTAATTCCCCAATCGTTAAATTTGCGTTGGGCAGTTTAGGTACAGTTAACGTAAATTCGTCTACTCTGTAATTATAGAGCTGTTTGAAAAAGAAGTGCCTTGAATTTTTAATTAATCCACATTTTAAGTTCTTCTAATTTAAAAATGTTGTTTTCGTTTACATGTCTGTCGTTTGTGTGTCAAACTAATTAATCCGTTTTCATGAAATCTGGCATTTAGTCACGGTTGCTCAAACCTCAGGACGATATTTTAATGAAAGGTTTTTTTAAATCATTATTTGTGGAAAAAAATTTTGAAGTCTGACTTTCTCAAAATCAGCTCTATCCATTTTGATCACATTTGAATAGTTTATAATTATCAAACACGTGTTAGGATTCATATTAATGTTTTCATTAAAATTTGAATATTTAAATAGTTTTAAATATTATCATAGTGATTTAAATATATCATGGTGATTTTACGCTGATTAAGGTTTTGAAAGAAGTTTGTGATTAAATGGTATCTTTTTCAATTCAAAATGGACAAAAATCATATTTTGTTTGTTTTTGTAATAGTAATATTTTTTAAAAATAGTTATAAATAGTATTAAAACAATATAAAACTTTCTGGCTTCAAATTATTCTATAAAAATAATAAACAATTTCTTTGTGATTTATTTATTGTTATTTTAGAATTTCGTTTTAGTTAATACATCTGTTTGCGTAATTGAATTTAACATTGTAACTTTTGTAAATGTTGTAAAAGCAATATGTAAGCCTCTGACTAATTACAAGTGCTTTCTGTTTTTATTTCAGAAAGAAAACATTATTTAACCCAGTCTATATAATCAGGGCGTGGCTCACACGATATTTTCAAATCAACAGGAGCATGGAGTATTCACAGCACCACTCGCGATAGAATTGTTCAAAAAGGTACGTCTTTCCAGTATTACTTATAATTACAGTCTATTTAGTAATTTTCATGTAGGAGACAAAATATTGTAATATAAATTTTTGCTTAATATTTACCTTAATATTAAGTTGATTTTTACTTTCTCGTTACACGATTGAGATCTGAGTGTATGTTATGAAGCATAATTTTTTTAAGACATTACACATAAAAAAAATATTCTGTCTTTAATAAATAAATTTAGCACTTTGTTCGACTATGAATAAAATAAGGAATAGAGTTTACGGGTTACAAATAAGCTGCGACCTTTGTAGATGTGCCCCGTTCTTGTATTCCTTATACACGGTATTTTTTACATGTATCATGTTTTATGGCTGATTGTGACGTTGAATTTTGCTCATCGCATGATGCGAGTGCACAAAATTATATTGGTACTTATAGTAAAAGATCAGTACTTATATTAATTCGTAACGATCAGCTGATTCGATTGAACAGATGATAGGCTATAATAGGTTTCAGGTTATGTTGTTAAAAACTAGCTATGTTGTAGTTAAAGATCAGTTGTTTTGTATTAATTCGTAATGATCAGCTAGTTTCATTGAACAGCTGATAAGTTTTAGGTTATGTTGTTAGAAACTAGCTGAAAAACTTTTAATGTTTTCGAACAAATTATCGTAAATAAAATAAAAAAGGAGAAGAAAACATAATACATGATGTTTTTGGTTCAATAACAGATGTTGTTTTTATTTTTTTCAGAGATTACGGTCATGTACTGTTCCCGTTCTTACAGCTATAACGACCTATTAAACGGCACTTTACTGATCAGGGGTGAATATTTGGATTTCATCAACAAAGTAAACAGCGACCGCTCTCAAGGTCTGATCATTTTCTTCCTGGTTCTATACACCACTGTGGGTTGTATAGGTAACATAGTGATGTGCTATATCATCATCAGCTTCAAACACATGAACACGACTGTAAACATGTACTTGTTTAGCTTAGCCGTGTCTGACTGCCTACTGCTCTTGTCCTTTACGTTTGCAACAATGCGCAGTATAAGCTTAGGCAGGTAATGAGTTAAAACTACCAATATTAAGTCATACTTTTAAGTGGTAAAATTACTTTTCCGTAACTCGAAAGCAGATTAGTTAGTTTACTGTGGACTGGTTTATAGGATTATTAACCGATACACGCAGCTGCCTCGTAGACTTAATGGAACTCAAGGTTATTTCTTTTATCATACTTTTTTAAGTATACTTTTTATAAAATTTTATTATATTCAAGCATTAAAATCTCCATATATCACCACTTTGCAATTTACATCGAACTGAGTTGCAAGAACCAAACTCTTAATTCTGTTAAAATTGAATTTGAAAATTTCGATGGAGTTTGAAAAAATGGAGATTTTAACGCTGAATACGATGGTAACATCGGATTTTCAAAAGCGTGTAAGATGAAAATGTTATGTTTTCTAAATTTTGAATGACTGCCATTTTGAAAAGGTTGAGCGGTTATTGCTGTTGTCGAGTTATCAACATCGATTTCAGTGCAAGGTTTGAATCAAATCGGACTACAATTGTGAAGTCCGCGCGCGCGCGCGCACACACACACACACACACACACACACACACACACACACACACACACACACACACACACACACACGTGAAGAGATAATATAAATAGAAAATGTTGTTTTTTTCTAAATGATTAGCCAACGTTTACATTATTGACGACGAATATGAAACCATAATTTGAGCCGAGTCTGTTGAACTGATTTTCAAAAATCACGAAGATTTTCAAATTTTATCTGTTGTTCCGAACCAGTATTTTTTTCGAAAATCGTTGTACTTTCCCAAATGTGTACAAATAAAAACCAGTTAAATCCAGTAATAATTTGTTTGTTTTAGTAAACTGGTCATGTCTAACTTGGACAGTGGTTTTCTAGTGGCGGTACTGTGCCACGTCACTGGAACGTCGGCATCTATCGCAGTGACGGTGGTCATCACTGTGGACCGGTACATCGCTGTGTGCCATCCCTTCACCGGACACAAGCTGTTCAACAAACCAAGAACTACGAGGATCATTCTGGCCCTGTGGATACTGGCTTTCAGCACCGCAGTAGTGTTTGTAAGGACATTTCAGCATAATTTTCATTATATATTTCAGAGGGTAACACGTAGGTTCGAATCTAGTTACTACTGTTATTTTTTTCCGTGCGTTACAGTGATCTCCCACCTTCATTAGTCTTACGTAAAGTAAATACGTTTAAATACACAAAAACGATACATTTCTACTTTCTCACGGCTGAATAGAGAATATATAACAAATGTATCAAATAGGCCATTACAGTTTTAACAGATGTTCATGTTTTATGACCAATAAATTCAAAATAATGGCGGCACTCACTGATGAAAGCAAATTTTCAGAAAGTAACATCAACCAATCAAAAACGTTACCAAGAAACTAATAAAAAAAAATTTGATTTATCCATTGGTGGTTTGGTTGTAGATCATTCAAACTGAGTGAATGTGCTTCTAGAAGCAAAACTACGCTATAAAGAGATTGAGAAAGATCACTTGACTTTTAGTCAAGAAGTCTGAAATGACTTGTATAACAAGTTGTCAAAGTATTTAATCCAATTTGGACTTACGGGATCTAATTCTAGAAATGTTCCTAAATATTTTCTCATCCAAGTAAAACAAAGATTTCAAAACAGAATTGTAAAGGTGCTACTTCAGTGACATGCCTATCTTCAGAGGTGAAGAAATCAAGCAATGTTTTGTAAGTCACCATTGACGACTTCAACACCACGTTAAAGAAGCCATCACGGCTATTTGACTTCGTTGTCTCTATCTCGATTAAGATCTCTTAGTCAATGAATTAACTGCGTTTATCTATGTTATAGATAAATGTTTTTAAAACATCTACAACTAGCTTTACTGCTAACCAGAAGTGTATTTCCTACTAAATAATAATAGTTCATAAGTTACTGCCCAATGTGTCCGTCTCTGGGCACAGCACCATACCTAGAGTGCAACAATGTGAACCTTAAATCAATTCAAAAGGCTTCAGTCTCACTAGTTCTGCGTTGTCAATCAGCTGGAGTACGTCAACATTTTGGTGTTGATTAAGTCATAACTTACGTTTTTTAGCTTGCTTTGTATTTCCACTTCTACTAATTCAATCATCAAGTCCCTGTGAATGGTATCCCTATGAAGTACTCTGTGAATGGTGAAGTACTAAAGGCTATAGTGAAAACTCCTTGGTACTTCAGTCATTACCAAGGAGCTGCACCCTTAGTACTTTATTTGAAAAGCCTGAATAATTTTAATATTAGACTTCTTGTAGCATCCCCAAAACTGTACAACAAATAATTGGTTTTAACACTTGCTTGTATAGCAGCAGTTTGTTATGTATTGATTATTCTGACCTTCTTTTAATCACTCAATATATTTTCTTCAGTTGGATGCTTAGATGTTCAAATTTTTCTCAACGTGCTCCTTCCAGCGTAATTTGGCGTCAAGTATCACTCCAAGATATTTTGCACTGTTAACATACTGTATATATTGACTTAATTCTAATTAATTAATTAATATAAACTGACTTATATTCTATTTGTAAAATTTACATGTAAATATTTGATCGCATTAAAAGTGATGCGCAATTTTTTAGTGTAATAGATAAATTGATTGTTAGATTTGCAACTATTTTCAGTAAAAAAGTATGTTTACCCGGCACGGAAAACTAAAATGGATTGCCATGTAATATTGCATACATAAATATTAGATATTGGGTCAGAGTTTTTGCACTTCAGTCGTTAAATCTAAGTAATAATTTCCTAATTATCGAATTAATTTTTACAATGAAACTATTTGTGAAACGATCGGATAGAATCCTCTCTATGGTCCACCTTAATTAGTTATCTAACTGTATTCATAGATCATTCGATTATGTATTCGGTTCTGTTTAACATAAGCTTAAACGTAAATCTCCTTTATTTCAAGTCTGATATATAGAGTAGAATTAATTTCAATTTACCTTCAAAATGGTGGTAAATTAATTGAATGGTAAAGTTTTTTCACCATTTGTTTTAGCAAAATATCAAATAATTTTACTATTTTTGAAATATTTACGTTCTGCATTTTTTTTAAAGTAATGCTTTACATTATTTGCTTATTTCACGTACTAATTGGGCCTTGTTAAACTTTGGAGCAATCGAAAAGCTTGTTAACGAAGTTCACAATGCTTTTTTAAGGACGCTTAATTAAAAATTTAGTTAAACTAGGTACTTGTTATTGAATGCAAACGGGACGAATTTTATAAAACTTTTGTAAATTGTTTGGTATTATATTCGTAATTTATTATTATTGTCCAATATACAAATTGCCTTTACAACCCTCTTGCTCTTAACTGTTTTTCTGTTTTTTTTCAGACTTTATGTATGAATTGCTTCTTATCAAATGTATGTCAATCTATAAAGGTAGTGGCGTCAGTTGAATTCTTTTCTACAATGTATTTTATCTGCCCGTTATTAGTAATTACACTGTTGTACAGTTTAATGGGGTTAAAAATTTGGAAATCTTCACTTCTGAGGAGGTCTTCGAGTAACCAGCGAAGAGTGAATAGGAGAAAACAAACCCTTAGAGGTCAACTGAATATATCAAGTAGGTGAAACATTTAAATTGTATAATTAACTTTATTACTACTTCAAATTTACACGTAAAAAAATAAATATCTAATTCTTAATATCAGATTTTTTTATTTGCACACAAAAATTAAAATTGATAAATAGTGCACACAAAAAATCACTCAATTTATTTTTTTCCTAATGTTTAATTCAAAAACCAATAATAATAAAAAACCAAAGAGCTTAATTTCTTCTAATTGGTATTTTATATTCGTTTTTAACATTTCCTCTCGAACTGACTTTCCTCCAAATTATTTCATTTCAAATTCTGTACACTGATTTGAGTTTTAAAGTATGCATATATTATCAAAATCTGACGAACCAATTTTGATGAATTATAAACACTTTCTCCTTTAATTTATACGAATTTTTGAGTATAAAACCAGTGTTTAGGTTTACTTTGGTTAATTTTAATTTACTAGCGTTACCCGCAACAGCACATCTCTTTAAAAAAATAGTAAATATTTGAGAAAATGAATGGTTCTGTTTTCCTTTTCCTAATATTTTTTATTCCTTTAGAGAATGAAAGCTGGAAAATTCTGAAATTCGTGTTTCAATATTTTGTTTTCGAGTATTTATGTTAATTTTCAAGAAATATATTTTTCCAATAACAACTCAAACATTGCATTTGCATTTTAAAGTATTCACGTTTTAAGTTTTAAAAAAATACGAACAAAAAATTGTTTTTTGTTATAACTTGTAAACCCCATTTTTACCACTTTATGGCATGAATTCTGGGAAATGCTGAACGAGTTTCGATATTTGCGTTTTAGAGTACTTATACAAAGTTTCAACAAAATTTGACCGAGAAAAATACTTTTTTCAGAAGAAAATGTTATACTATCTTTTTGTCTGTTTAGGTTTTGATTACTGGACCCTTCTTTTGGTGCACGGTTTCATAATAATAAGAAATTAACTTGAAAATTTCTTGTCTAACTATTACAGTTTAAACTCGACGTCAACTAGAGCTTCTTCTATTGTAGATAGACAATTGAACACAATTTTATCAAAATCATTATAGCCGATTTTGAGATAATTCATTTTATGGTATATTTTTTCTTTAAAAAAATGTTTTTTTATTCGATTTTGATGGAAATAGTGATGCATTTGGATAACCAAGGGCTGTTTCGGAGCTATATTTATTCGAAACATCATAACTGATTGTAAAAGATATTTTAATGATCATTTTGACAAAAAGTGGCTTACAATTTTATAATCTATACGAATATGTATAGACAGACTGTACGAACATATAATCAAAATCAATGTAAAACTTTATCTTTAAGTCAAAAGATCGAAAATACACACACAAAACATTCTTAATATAATTGTCTTATAGGTACAATTGAAATATTGCACAAATCAATGTAATACTCCACTTTTTGGACTTGCAAAAGGCATTTACAAAAATTTTGGAATATTTTTTTTCACTGTTGCAATTAAAAATGATACAAAAAGTTAGTTCCCAAATGATAAAATAATGATAAAAATTAGTTTCCCGAAAATTCTGGTTTTTAAACTACCACAGAAAAAACAAAATATGCCCCTAATTTTTCAGATTCTTCCATCAAATTTCGATCAAATTATGTAAACAGTCATGACTGAAAATGTCAAAGAAAATTTTAAATAAAATAAACTTACAGGAGCAAACCAACGTAATTGCGACACGCAAATGTCTCGTTGTCGTGGTTGAAGCAAATTTACAAATGCAAATTTTTTTGTTACTCCCTTTATGAAACTCTGATTTCATTATCATAAACGCCATTAAAATCTGCATTTTTGACTAAAATTGCATTGAAAAAACAAATTTTCCGATGGAAATTTATAAAATTAAAAACCCCGACAGTGTTTTTTCTGTGATCAACATCAGAAGAATCGATTTTGACAAATTAGGCGATTTTTAATTAGCTCGAAAATCAATTTTTTTTGGTTATTTTAACGACTCATAAGTTTTGTGTGAGTATTAATTCTACATTTGAAAAATACTTTATTAACATATATACAGTAATTTTTTAGAAACAAAATTCTGAATAGTTTTCCTGTTAAAAAGATTTTTTGATTAAAAATTGGTTCCCAGATTTTAGAAAAACTATGCTTACTTTCACAGTCCGGTGATTAGCCGTGTATACTCACAGGCAAACATCCAAATAATTTATATTTTTTTTAAAACTAAAAAACTAACAGATTGAATATTTCGCGGTTACAATATTTATCATACTTCGTATAGTTACGTAGGTACAGTAAAAACAATTTACCACCTTTTTCATTTTATTTACACTGTTAATTTGTGCTAATGTTTTTTCCAGTTGCCGTGGTCATTGAATTCATAGTGTGCTGGGGACCGTCGTACCTCTCGTTATTTCTGTTTAAATTCGAACCTTTGAACAAGTGGCACTCACTAAGAACAGCTGCTTTTGTTTTTGGTATAACGCTATACTTGTTGTCGACAGTTATTAACCCGGTTATTTATTTTTTGATGTCATCCAAATTTAGGAAAGCGTTAAAGGTAAGTGACTAGCAACTAGCAGCCGTTTTCGACTTTGACCGTTTTCTTCGTTTTCGACATATTTATACACTTAGTTCAGTGCGATACACGTAAAGATCGGATCACACAGTACGATGTACATACATACGGTACTCATAAGAAATTGACAGTTTTTCAATTTGAATGGAATCACACCAAAATTACGAACGCTAGAGTAATATAATACGAGGTGCTACACAAAAGTTCGAAGAATTTTCCCGTAGGAATAAGATTGCTTAACATAACTCCTAGTTTCCACCATCTTTTCCAAAATAGCTCCCTTGGGCATGGATATACCGATCCCAGCGTTTTTTCATGATTCCGTGCGTCCCTGGAAGTCTGCAAGTGTGTGTGTTCGAAGCACGTCCGGCGATTCTGCCTGGGTCTCAGTGTCAGGGATATAACCGTAAACCCATGTCTCATCACCGGTTACGACATTGGAGATAAAGTTGGAGTGATCTCATGCTGCAATTCTGAATTCAGTGCAGACAGCTCAGTGATGATCTTTCTGATCTTATTCAGCAGTCTCGGTGCAAACCTTGCATCAATACTTCCAAATTGTCTGACACGATTCATTTCACGGATCCATACGTCATTTCTACGATCGCACAGACATTAAAGGTTGTTTATCTACGATCTACAACGATCTCGCACTTTCGCGATGTCTTCTGGTGTTGTGTTTGTCGACGGTCGTCCCGAACGCTCATCGCTACAAACTTTACAGCAACACAGCTCATGCCCAAATTGTCTGATAAGATGCATTTCACAAATCCGTATATAACTTATATGATCGCACAGACATTAAAGGTTGTTTATCTACGATCTCGCACTTTCGCGATGTCTTCTGGTGTTGTGTTTGTCGACGGTCGTCCCGAACGCTCATCGGTACAAATTTTACAGCAACACAACTCATGCCCAAATTGTCTGATAAGATGCATTTCACAAATCCGTATATAACTTATATGATCGCAGAGACATTAAAGGTTGTTTATCTACGATCTCGCACTTTCACGATGTCTTCTGGTGTTGTGTTTGTCGACGGTCGTCCCGAACGCTCATCGGTGCAAACTTTACAGCAACACAGCTCATGCCCAAATTGTCTGATAAGATGCATTTCACAAATCCGTATATAACTTATATGATCGCACAGACATTAAAGGTTGTTTATCTACGATCTCGCACTTTCGCGATGTCTTCTGGTGTTGCGTTTGTCGACGGTCGTCCCGAACGCTCATCGCTACAAACTTTACAGCAACACAGCTCATGCCCAAATTGTCTGACAAGATGCATTTCACAAATCCGTATATAATTTATATGATCGCAGAGACATTAAAGGTTGTTTATCTACGATCTACAACGATCTCGCACTTTCGCGATGTCTTCTGGTGTTGTGTTTGTCGACGGTCGTCCCGAACGCTCATCGGTGCAAACTTTACAGCAACACAGCTCATGCCCAAATTGTCTGACAAGATGCATTTCACAAATTCGTATATAATTTATATGATCGCACAGACATTAAAGGTTGTTTATCTACGATCTCGCACTTTCGCGATGTCTTCTGGTGTTGCGTTTGTCGACGGTCGTCCCGAACGCTCATCGCTACAAACTTTACAGCAACACAGCTCATGCCCAAATTGTCTGACAAGATGCATTTCACAAATCCGTATATAATTTATATGATCGCAGAGACATTAAAGGTTGTTTATCTACGATCTACAACGATCTCGCACTTTCGCGATGTCTTCTGGTGTTGTGTTTGTCGACGGTCGTCCCGAACGCTCATCGCTACAAACTTTACAGCAACACAGCTCATGCCCAAATTGTCTGATAAGATGCATTTCACAAATCCGTATATAACTTATATGACCGCACAGACATTAAAGGTTGTTTATCTACGATCTACAACGATCTCGCACTTTCGCGATGTCTTCTGGTGTTGTGTTTGTCGACGGTCGTCCCGAACGCTCATCGGTGCAAACTTTACAGCAACACAACTCATGCCCAAATTGTCTGACAAGATGCATTTCACAAATCCGTATATAACTTATATGATCGCAGAGACATTAAAGGTTGTTTATTTACGATCTCGCACTTTCACGATGTTTTCTGGTGTTGTGTTTGTCGACGGTCGTCCAGAACGCTCATCGGTGCAAACTTTACAGCAACACAGCTCATGCCCAAATTGTCTGAAAAGATGCATTTCACAAATCCGTATATAATTTATATGATCGCACAGACATTAAAGGTTGTTTATCTACGATCTCGTACTTTCACAATGTCTTCCGGTGTTGTGTTTGTCGAAGGTCGTCCCGAATGCTCATCGGTGCAAACTTTACAGCAACACAGCTCATGCCCAAATTGTCTGACAAGATGCATTTCACAAATCCGTATATAATTTATATGATCGCACAGACATTAAAGGTTGTTTATCTACGATCTCGCACTTTCGCGATGTCTTCTGGTGTTGTGTTTGTCGAAGGTCGTCCCGAACGCTCATCGGTGCAAACTTTACAGCAACACAGCTCATGCCCAAATTGTCTGACAAGATGCATTTCACAAATCCGTATATAACTTATATGACCGCACAGACATTAAAGGTTGTTTATCTACGATCTCGTACTTTCGCGATGTTTTCTGGTGTTGTGTTTGTCGACGGTCGTCCCGAACGCTCATCGGTGCAAACTTTACAGCAACACAGCTCATGCCCAAATTGTCTGACAAGATGCATTTCACAAATCCGTATATAATTTATATGATCGCACAGACATTAAAGGTTGTTTATCTACGATCTCGCATTAAAGGTTGTTTATCTACGATCTCGTACTTTCGCGATGTTTTCTGGTGTTGTGTTTGTCGACGGTCGTCCCGAACGCTCATCGATGCAAACTTTACAGCAACACAGCTCATGCCCAAATTGTCTGACAAGATGCATTTCACAAATCCGTATATAATTTATATGATCGCACAGACATTAAAGGTTGTTTATCTACGATCTCGTACTTTCGCGATGTTTTCTGGTGTTGTGTTTGTCGACGGTCGTCCCGAACGCTCATCGGTGCAAACTTTACAGCAACACAGCTCATGCCCAAATTATCTGACAAGATGCATTTCACAAATCCGTATATAACTTATATGACCGCACAGACATTAAAGGTTGTTTATCTACGATCTACAACGATCTCGCACTTTCGCGATGTCTTCTGGTGTTGTGTTTGTCGACGGTCGTCCCGAACGCTCATCGCTACAAACTTTACAGCAACACAGCTCATGCCCAAATTGTCTGATAAGATGCATTTCACAAATCCGTATATAACTTATATGACCGCACAGACATTAAAGGTTGTTTATCTACGATCTCGTACTTTAACGATGTTTTCTGGTGTTGTGTTTGTCGACAGTCGTCCCGAACGCTCATCGCTACAAACTTTACAGCAACACAGCTCATGCCCAAATTGTCTGACAAGATGCATTTCACAAATCCGTATATAACTTATATGACCGCACAGACATTAAAGGTTGTTTATCTACGATCTCGCACTTTCACGATGTCTTCTGGTGTTGTGTTTGTCGACGGTCGTCCCGAACGCTCATCGGTGCAAACTTTACAGCAAAAACTTTACAGCAACACAGCTCATGCCCAAATTGTCTGACAAGATGCATTTCACAAATCCGTATATAATTTATATGATCGCACAGACATTAAAGGTTGTTTATCTACGATCTCGTACTTTAACGATGTTTTCTGGTGTTGTGTTTGTCGACGGTCGTCCCGAACGCTCATCGCTACAAACTTTACAGTAACACAGCTCATGCCCAAATTGTCTGACAAGATGCATTTCACAAATCCGTATATAACTTATATGACCGCACAGACATTAAAGGTTGTTTATCTACGATCTCGATCTCGCACTTTAACGATGTTTTCTGGTGTTGTGTTTGTCGACAGTCGTCCCGAACGCTCATCGCTACAAACTTTACAGCAACACAGCTCATGCCCAAATTGTCTGACAAGATGCATTTCACAAATCCGTATATAACTTATATGACCGCACAGACATTAAAGGTTGTTTATCTACGATCTCGTACTTTAATGATGTTTTCTGGTGTTGTGTTTGTTGACGGTCGTCCCGAACGCTCATCTCCACCGGCAGAAGTTCGTCCATCCTTGAAACATCTGTACCACAAAAACGTTTTACAAAGTAATGCTCATAGCATTGTCACCAAGTCTTTCAAGATTTTGGGTATCTGCAGACAGATCGTTTTTTAAAGCTTGAAGCACAATTTTGATTCAATTTCTTTGCTCCATAAAACCTGCTATTTACACAAGTTCAAAAAAATCGCCGCTCCACTAAAACACAAAACGCACAAAACTCAAAAACGCGGTCTCTCACCGTCACAGCTGTTGGCACACGAATTGACAAGAACCGTTTGTCCATTTTACCGGCAGCAGATCATACCACAAACTGTTCGCGCACTCTCGACTGCTTTGCTATCTGAAGACGTTGTCTAACCTTTCAAATATTAATTATTTTTATTCGTCTTAACAATGAAGTCAGTACAACATTAACAATTAAAGTACAATTAACAATTATGCATTTTTATTATTTTATATTCATAGTATACAACTGCATTAAAAATACCTTCAGTTGCCTTAGTAGTATCGAAAGAAACAGCTGTGATAGTAAATCAGATGTTTAGGTAGTGATCTTCCATTCCCCGCATCACCATACCGTAAAATCATTACGTTGCACCGTTTACCTTTACATATATGGTGTATATTTTAATATAAAATATATTTAAAGAATATATATATATATATCAATAAATGTATATTAATAATAAATAAACTGTAATTTCAAACACATCAGTATTATTAAAAAAATTATCAGCTGCTTGCAATACAACAACAAACATTATGTTTGTTTATTAATACATTGAGAACATTACTAATAAACTAGTTATTGTTTTCCATTATTTACTGAAGGACTAGAATATTTGTAAAACATGTGTTCCACTTTATGTAACGTAAAATACTAAATATTATGAATAAGTACACTTCAACTGAATATTCTGATAATGTTTAACGCATACAAATATAATTAACTATTTTTAATTGTAACATATATTCTAGTAATGAAGTTTTTGTTCGATTTGATTCAAACTTGACTCAGAAATCGTTAAAATCTGTTTTATTATAATTTATAGGTCATGATTTTAACGCCGGGTACGACGGTGAAATCAGATTTTTCAAAGTGGATAAGATAGAACAAATACATTTTTTAATATTTTGAAACGGGTTTTGCTGACGAGTCATATCGTCTACCCTATTTTGGGTAATGACAACAATTGTTTTGTGTAATTATATTTCATGTTTGTTTTTTTTTAATTTCAAAACAATTTCTCATCCGCTCAATGTTACCATTCATAACCAAAAACAGGATACAAATATTATAAAAATGGGTATTGACGATTATATAACTAATCGAGTAAATAGTAATTCTAGCTGCGGTCAAGGTTCGTTTTTAACGTGTAGCATGTTTCAGGGCTGGTTTTGATGTTGAATTTTGCGCGTCGCGTGAATACGAGGAACATGTTTACATTGATATATATATATATATATATATATATATATATATAACAGTATATTTTGCTCGTCGCAAGTCTCGTATTAAATTAATTATAATTAAAATTTCTTTTGTTTCCGCCGAACTGGGGACCTTGCGCATGTAAGGCGCACATAATAACCACTACACTACGGAAATTACGAAGACGTCTGACCAATGTAAATATATGAAATGAATCGTTAATTTAATTTTGGTAGTTATATTAAAAGATCAGTTGTTCTATATTAATTCGTAACGATCAGCTGATTTCATTGAACAGCTGATAGGCTACAATAAGTTTTAGGTTATGTTGTTAAAAACTAACAATATTAACAAAAATTATTATAAACGTTTATATTAATTTCGAATGTATTATTAACACACATTAATTCTATTTACTTTCAAATCGTAAGTTAACTTTAAATAGTCAAACAGATAACTTCATATAGCAAGCAATATCTGATGAACAGATTTTTTGAAACACAGACCCGATAGCTTTACTTTCTTCTGTGTATACTTCGTATTGTAAGGTATATACTTAGTATTGTAAGGTAGTACACATTTGACTGACCGATTTGTTTATAACCAGTACTTTAACCATGTTTCAGGCATGCTTATGCAGTCAGGGTGACAGTGGAATCAGGAGAGAATCAGCGAAACGTCAGCGTGTTACTACTTGATGATATTGGGCACAAGAAATTTAGGAACAGCCTGTATACATTTGTTTGTGTAAAATGACAACACCAAACATATTTGAAACTACTGTTTATTGTGAAATTTCTGTCTTGTATGCATTTGTTTGTTTAAAACGACAACACTAAATATATTTGAAACTATTGTTTATTGTGAAATTTCTGTCTTGTACGCATTTGTTTGTGTAAAACGACAACACCAAATATATTTGAAACTATTGTTTATTGTGAAATTTCTGTCTTGTACGAATTTGTTGGTGTAAAACGACAACACCAAATATATTTGAAACTATTGTTTATTTTGAAATATCTGTCTTGTACGCATTGGTTTATGTAAAACGACAACACTAAATATATTTGAAACTATTGTTTATTGTGAAATTTCTGTCTTGTACGCATGGGTTTGTGTAAAATGACAACATCAAATATATTTGAAACTATTGTTTATTGTGAAATTTCTGTCTTGTACGAATTTGTTTGTGTAAAACGACAACACCAAATATATTTGAAACTATTGCTTATTGTGAAATTTCTGTCTTGTACGCATGGGTTTGTGTAAAATGACAACATCAAATATATTTGAAACTATTGTTTATTGTGAAATTTCTGTCTTGTACGAATTTGTTTGTGTAAAACGACAACACCAAATATATTTGAAACTATTGTTTATTGTGAAATTTCTGTCTTGTACGAATTTGTTGGTGTAAAACGACAACACCAAATATATTTGAAACTATTGTTTATTTTGAAATATCTGTCTTGTACGAATTTGTTTGTGTAAAACGACAACACCAAATATATTTGAAACTATTGTTTATTGTGAAATTTCTGTCTTGTACGAATTTGTTGGTGTAAAACGACAACACCAAATATATTTGAAACTATTGTTTATTGTGAAATTTCTGTCTTGTACGAATTTGTTGGTGTAAAACGACAACACCAAATATATTTGAAACTATTGTTTATTTTGAAATATCTGTCTTGTACGCATTGGTTTATGTAAAACGACAACACTAAATATATTTGAAACTATTGTTTATTGTGAAATTTCTGTCTTGTACGCATGGGTTTGTGTAAAATGACAACATCAAATATATTTGAAACTATTGTTTATTGTGAAATTTCTGTCTTGTACGAATTTGTTTGTGTAAAACGACAACACCAAATATATTTGAAACTATTGTTTATTGTGAAATTTCTGTCTTGTACGAATTTGTTGGTGTAAAACGACAACACCAAATATATTTGAAACTATTGTTTATTGTGAAATTTCTGTCTTGTACGAATTTGTTTGTGTAAAACGACAACACCAAATATATTTGAAACTATTGTTTATTGTGAAATTTCTGTCTTGTACGCATTTGTTTGTGTAAAACGACAACACCAAATATATTTGAAACTATTGTTTATTGTGAAATTTCTGTCTTGTACGAATTTGTTGGTGTAAAACGACAACACCAAATATATTTGAAACTATTGTTTATTTTGAAATATCTGTCTTGTACGCATTGGTTTATGTAAAACGACAACACTAAATATATTTGAAACTATTGCTTATTGTGAAATTTCTGTCTTGTACGCATGGGTTTGTGTAAAATGACAACATCAAATATATTTGAAACTATTGTTTATTGTGAAATTTCTGTCTTGTACGAATTTGTTGGTGTAAAACGACAACACCAAATATATTTGAAACTATTGTTTATTTTGAAATTTCTGTCTTGTACGCATTTGTTTGTGTAAAACGACAACACCAAATATATTTGAAACTATTGTTTGTTGTGAAATTTCTGTCTTGTATGCATTTGTTTGTGTAAAACGACAACACTAAATATATTTGAAACTATTGATAATTGTGAAATTCCTGTCTTGTACTCATTTGTTTGTGTAAAACGACAACACCAAATATATTTGAAACTACTGTTTATTGTGAAATTTCTGTCTTGTACGCATGGGTTTGTGTAAAACGACAACACCAAATATATTTGAAACTACTGTTTATTGTGAAATTTCTGTCTTGTATGCATTTGTTTGTGTAAAACGACAACACTAAATATATTTGAAACTATTGTTTATTGTGAAATTCCTGTCTTGTATGCATTTGTTTGTGTAAAACGACAACACTAAATATATTTGAAACTATTGATAATTGTGAAATTCCTGTCTTGTACTCATTTGTTTGTGTAAAACGACAACACCAAATATATTTGAAACTACTGTTTATTGTGAAATTTCTGTCTTGTACGCATTTGTTTGTGTAAAACGACAACACTAAATATATTTGAAACTATTGTTTATTGTGAAATTCCTGTCTTGTACGCATTTGTTTGTGTAAAACGACAACACCAAATATATTTGAAACTATTGTTTATTGTGAAATTTCTGTCTTGTACGCATTTGTTTGTGTAAAACGACAACACCAAATATATTTGAAACTATTGTTTATTGTGAAATTTCTGTCTTGTACGCATTTGTTTGTGTAAAACGACAACACCAAATATATTTGAAACTACTGTTTATTGTGAAATTCCTGTCTTGTACGCATTTGTTTGTGTAAAACGACAACACCAAATATATTTGAAACTATTGTTTATTGTGAAATTTCTGTCTTGTACGCATTGGTTTGTGTAAAACGACAACACTAAATATATTTGAAACTACTGTTTATTGTGAAATTCCTGTCTTGTACGCATTTGTTTGTGTAAAACGACAACACCAAATATATTTGAAACTACTGTTTATTGTGAAATTTCTGTCTTGTACGCATTTGTTTGTGTAAAACGACAACACCAAATATATTTGAAACTATTGTTTATTGTGAAATTTCTGTCTTGTACGCATTGGTTTGTGTAAAACGACAACACTAAATATATTTGAAACTACTGTTTATTGTGAAATTCCTGTCTTGTACGCATTTGTTTGTGTAAAACGACAACACCAAATATATTTGAAACTATTGTTTATTGTGAAATTTCTGTCTTGTACGCATTGGTTTATGTAAAACGACAACACTAAATATATTTGAAACTATTGCTTATTGTGAAATTTCTGTCTTGTACGCATTTGTTTGTGTAAAACGACAACACCAAATATATTTGAAACTACTGTTTATTGTGAAATTTCTGTCTTGTACGCATTTGTTTGTGTAAAACGACAACACCAAATATATTTGAAACTATTGTTTATTGTGAAATTTCTGTAGACTAATTTTAATAACGTGTTCATGTTTAAAATAAATAAATATATATAGGCCTATATATACACGACTGTGGTACAAACTAATAATGGAAACAGTTTGATTTCAAGTACGAAACTCGTTCTCTTCACATTAACAACGTACAGGGTGCTCCAAAATAACGGTTTAAATGTACAGAGTGTGCTAAAAACTGCAAAACGTATTCTAATAATATTTTGAATGTAAATCGTATTAAACTAAGATGGTTTTCGTGTTTTTTTCTCAGAATAGATATTTTATTTAGATTTTTTCGTTTTTTTATAAATATTTTGATTTTCTATTTCAGTATAAAATAGATCAGAAAGAATGTTTAGTCTGAGGTGGATTCTAAGTTCAGGATTATTAAAGTGCTCCAAAATAGCAATTTTTTGTATTTTTCCCTCTCAAAAATCGACATTTTGGGGAGAAAAAAATTGTTGGAGGGAAAAATTCTTTTTTTGAAATATTTTGGCCTTATATATTTCAATATAAAATAGATCAAAATGTTCAATCTGTGGTGGATATATCAAATTTTAGGATCATTGATTTAAAAAAAAAAACCTTGCACTGAAATATGCCTACCGATTCGTAGGACACTGTATCTGTATAAATCGGTGGAGACATGCGTTTCAAAATCAGTTAAAACGATTTTGATAAATATGTATATCAAAGTTTATATGTACCTTAATATCTCATTTGTGACGCTATATTCCCGAAAATCCATTTCTTTTGAATCGAAAAAACTATTCGGTACCAGTAGGCCCTATATGCAGCGAATTTTCACTCGAAAAAGATATATTGGAGCGGCCGTCATGCTAAGACTAAGTTAAGTGACGTTGAAATGACCGACAATCCTGAGCTCTATGTCTAATTGACATAATTTAGTTCGATTTAATTCAAATAAAAAAAATCGCTTTTGGTAATAGCTTGGACAAGTTCGATAGAAAGCAAAATTTCTTCAACGGTTTTAAAATTGCGACTATTCCAGATTTTTAAAAATTTATAACTTTTCTTAATTTTTTTAAAATCTGATTATACCAGTATAATCAGTTTTAAAAACTGTATAAATTACATTATGAACTTTCAAAGTACGTTGCAATTAATAATTTTAGTTTTACAAAGGTCAGGATTGATTTTCGTATTTTCACTGTAATTAAACTTTTAAAATGACAGTGTCTGGGGATTTAAATGTTAATTATGATTGTGAAAAAAACTAATTTCAAAAAAAAAGGTTAAGAGAAAAAATATCACACTTGGAAATTAGTGCAACGAATTTGGAATTTAAATCTTCATAGGATATGGCTAAAATTTTAGTAATCTCTAAAGAATTTTTTTTTAAAGGTAAATCAATTTATCAGTATTGATTTTTAATAAATGCTGTATAAGCAATTTTAGAAAACAAATTAAATGTGAGATTTGTATAATGGTTTTTTATCTAAATTATGTTACATAAATTTATCGTGAAATGTATAATTAAGTATTTTTTTTTGTTTTTACCTACAAATTATTGGAAATATAGTAAATGTAATATATGTACTATTTAAACCAAATAAAAAATTATGTATACTATTGTATTTTTAAAAAATGTCAACAATTTATTGTCAACAAATTATTATTATAAGTCGTGTGTTTCATTAAAAGACAATTTATCCTGGCAAGAACGTAACTCCACTAAGTAGGAATTAATGTACACTCTTCAGTTTTAATTGGATCGAAAACTGTATTGACTCTGCGGGGAATGTGTTGTTTTGGGAGCTTTTATTGTTCTGTCTTTAAAAGACTCGTAAGAGATAAGGTTGAACGATATCCTACTCAATTCCACCCTTAAAGAAACAATACGGTCCTCGGGAATTTCAACTGGAAAATGAATTCTATCGGAGAGGTCATCAAGGTAAGATACAGACCGGAGACCGTAAAATGAACACCGATTCAGACTTTTATTATGTTTGTTTTAATGTGTCGTTAAAATACATTTCTTGCATTAATAACCGTGTACATACGGTCGACAAAACTAACTTTTTCTAAAAGAAACATTGTTTTGACGTTTCGACTAAATCCTATCTGGCATCTTATAGGTGGTCCTTGCTGCAAATGTAAAGTCGAAAAAATATGAATCAGTTTATGGATGTATACCCTACCCTAACTTAACCTAACCTAACGTAACGTAACCTAACCTAACATAACATAGCCTAACATGTTACCTAAATTAACCTAACCTAACATAACACAACATAACCTAGCCTAACCTAATAACCTAACATAACACAACATAACCTAACTTAACCATAACGTGACCTAACCTAACATAACGTTTTAAAAAGTAATTGAGATACAATTGACGTGTTCGGTAGCTCTCCCACGTCAGTAATTTTCTTCCGATGTGCTTCAAACTTGGCACAAAAATCAGTTTTGATATCCAAGACAATTTTGTTATCCAGCAATATAAATTACACTATTTCAAAACGGCAGATATTTCAAATTATTAAAAATTCTTTACTTTTTTGTCTTAATTTTTTAAGATCTGATTTCGTCATCGTAATCAACGTTAAAAACTGCGTAAATTTTAATTTTAATTTATTTTTTTTTAATTCGTGGAAATTAAAAAAATGTATTATACAGCTGTCAACATTCATTTTTAATTTACATAAATTAAATTTTAAAATTGAAACAATTATTGTTGCAGATGGTGAAAATTGGATTTAAATAAAGATTATAATGAAAACGTACTTTTAGAAATTCGATTCTTTCACATCAGCGAGACAGCTTCGTGCCACGATTAATATTGTTACGTTCTGGGAAACGAGATAGCTGCGTGCTGTTTTATTATTATCAGTAACGAGAATACAACTACGAACTCGGTCGAATCAACGTCATTATTGTATAATACAATCTAAGATATTGTATAATAAACTAAGACCGGATAACAAGGCACGGGCTTTGTGTATTTTCCACTTGAATATTCGTGTAGAGAAATAAATTGGTATGTAAGGTTTTGTTATGAAAGGAAGGTTTTATTAATGTAAAAAGCAGACGTGGAAACAGAATGCTTTAGGAATAAGGCCAATTTATCTTTAACATTGTGAAGCAGCGTCTTCGTTACTCGAGGCGAAAGGCAATTAATTTATATAATGCAAAGCGTAAAAAATGGCGTAGAAACTGAAATTCTTATCGTTTCTAAAACTTACTGCTTCACATTTGGTGGCCGATATCTTCTTCAAGATTGTCTGAGTAAAATTTTACTAACCGTATTAATTTTGCTTTCTATTAAGCACGATGTTGAAAAAAGGATGTTCGGGCACTCAGTTGTCACGTTGATGTGATGGAAGCGAATTTCCGAAAGTATTGTATTTATCTTACACTGTTTTTAAAACTTAATTTCACCATCATAAATTGCATTAAAATCTGCGCGTATTAACATTTTAAATTTCCGAATTGCATTGGAAATACGAAAATGAACCCTGACCGCCGTGGAATTATATTTTTTTTTAATTTCAAGTGAATTTGAAAATTCGAAATGCTAACTTTTTAACGCTGATTACGACGGTGAAAACATTTCAACGTTTGTATGCATTAACACTCTCAAGTTTGCATTTTTTCTGATTTTATTCAACTTGGGCAAGAACAAACAAAAAATTGATTTTGGTTTAGCCAACAGGAAATATGTTTTCAACGGTAACGGAATTGTGACCATTTTAATTTTATAAAAAATTATGTATTTTCTTTATTAAATATTATTGAAAATCTGATTTTACCGCCGTGATCGTCGTTTAAAACTGTATAAATTAGCACCGTGGATTTTGAAAAAGTCAATGAAATTACGAAATTATTAATAGGACGACTGTTATAGTTCATTTTTGTGTTTTTAATCTAATGTGAACGTTTAAAATGTTAATACATGCAGATTTTCATTCTATTTAAAATGTGTGTGTATGTGTGCGTGCGTGCGTGCGTGCGCGTTCGTTTGTTTTAGCAAGTTCACATTCGCAGTTTCGGTTTGATTTGATTCAAACTTGGCGCAAAAATCGATTATGGCAAAGGTTTCGACAAGTTTGTTAACCAGCGAAATTCGTTAAATAACAAAATGGCTGGCATCTTATTTTTTTAAATTCATTACTTTTGTCTTAACTTCTTTTTTATCTGATTTCACCAACACAACAGTACGACTTAGCATTTTGAGTATTTAAAATCAGTTGAAATTAAGAAATTTTATTGACGTGGATCCGAAGTAATTTTCTTATATCCGATGTAATTTGAAAATTGTAAATCCAAAAACGTTTCGAAATTCGCTTTTATCACAACAGCGAAACAGCTGCGTGCTGAGGTTATTTGTTATCGGTAAGGCGTATTTTCCAGTAATCGTGGAATATACACATTTGTTACCTTTTCCCTCCAATGACCCCTACACCGGCGGGAACCAATTTTCCGGCTGCCTAAACTCATTTTCTATTCATGAAATTATATTCACCGTCTGAAGTTGGTATGGTGAGTATATCTTCCATACGTCTTCTTCACCTCTGATAAACGATGTTTGAAAAGATAGTTACTCACATATCAATGGGTTACTTTATACTTTGGAATCGGTAATCGAACCTATTGACAAAACAGCCTTGACAGTGCAACGTTTTCGCCTTTACAGTATAGTGCTACTGCGTTAATTTTAACGCTGCTAATTTGTAGCTGCGAACGTAGCGAACGGTAAGGTAATAATGATAATGTCGAGTACGAACAAAACAAGGACTTTCTGTTTAAACCGAACTTATAATTCCCTGTTCACAAATATAATAACGTTACGGTTAGGATTACTTTCGCCAGCATAACGGGTGAGGCTCGACCGAACTGACCAATAAGAAACAGGCACGTCAGACATCTGACTCGATGTTGTGAAACGGACTCCCATATCGAGCTAGCTTAACAATTTATGTAACAGCATAAAGTAAAAAGTGCCTAATTTAAATGTAGGGTTGTGAAGGTACAAATTTAAAATAAATATTACCCTTAAGCGGAATTAAATCTTTTCAAAATATGTTTTCAGTTTTGAAAAATTGTTTATTGTGTCTAGTTGCACAAACGTACTCTGATTACAAGTTTTAGAGGGACATGCATTTGTTAATTTAACACTGTTTATTTATTTATTTTATTGTAAAAATACAACTAAGAATAAGCTTATCTAGTAGTATTCATTAAAATACAATAACATTAAGAAACAAATTATTTCACGGAATAACGTCATCACTGTATTAAGTCAAACGGCTTCTTTATTTTAAGCCGCCTCACAGTGTCACTGCTATTGAGTTTCTGCATCTCTTTGTTGAAGTAGTTTAGAAGTCTCTTCTTGTGTCCAGCTGCAGCAGACCTTATCGCTTCCTCAACAGTTTCTATCTCTATGAATATTGACGTTCCTGATGTACCACAGTGCGCTGATAGCTGTCCGCAATAATTTGTTCTGGAACGTTTGTATAATATTAATGTTGGACACTTTGGTGCAGCCCCATAACTGAAAACCATATGTCCACACAGGTCTTAGCACTTGTTTATACAAGAGCAGTTTATTGTGTTTAATTCTGATCTTCTACCGAGGAGCCAGTACATTTTTCTGTAACTAACATCAAGTTCTATTTTCTTCTTTTCAATAAGTGCCTTCCAGTTTAACCTAGCAGCCAATGCCATGCCAAAGTACTTCACTTCATTCATACAAGGTATTATTTTACAGTTAAGAAACACAGACATTAATTCTTTTGTTTGTAAAGTTTACATGAGTTGATTTAGACTCATTTAAATCTATGCGCCACTTCAATTTAACACTGTGGTGGTAAAGACAATGTGATTTCTCAAATTGTCTTCTACAAATGATATTTGTTTTTATTGCAGATTTTAAAGTTCGTACCTAAACAGATTTTGTAATAATGGTATCATAAAACTGCCATGTTGACATGATTGAAACGAACTTTTAAAAAATAACACTAAATATTATCACATTAACATGTTTTTTCACAACTAGTATACGTGTTTTTCAGATCACGATCGGTGTTCATTTCATAGTATTTGGTCTAACAGTTACAGTCTGCACCTACTATTATTTATTACAATTACTTACTATTACATATAATATTACTTACAATCATAGTAATAGTCTAACAATAATAAAAGTTCTAAAGTTCATTTGGCAATAATAATTTTGCGCAATACTTAATCTATTGTAAGTTATTTTAAATCTGAGCTAAGCAGCTCATTTCCTGCTGCAAAATACTTTGACTTCTTCATTTTGTCATCGCCTAAATATAGAAGGAACTAAGTAGTTTTGCTAACAAACACCAACCCTTCACCTATGCTTTCACCCGGCTTTCTACAGCTCTAACGCTTCACATCAAGTCAAACCATTCCCGTAACAAATACGCCCATCTGGGTTGTAAAGTACTTCCCAGGCACGTTTTTCCTGTACACCAACTTAATCTTAGCTCCCGTAAAACTTAGCTTTACTCTCATTCTTAAGTTATGTCGTCAGTTTCAGAATAGTATTTTGGCCACCATCATCAGTACTGTACAAATTGTTGTTCTGAAGATCTTCGAAAGAGGTCACTACACCATCTTGTCTGGAATAAAGGATTTGGAGAGACTCAACAACAATCTCAATCCCCGACGTCTTCATTCGACAAACATCATTCCTCATCAAAAGAGCGTCGCCCCTACTAGTTGTGAACCCAGACATTTTCAAGCTGCCCTGACTACATCTCCCGAGACCACGAACATTTCTTTAGTTTATAAATGAAGTAGTTTAATGACTAGTAAGATATAAATCCCTTGGAACTTTACTTAAAGAACTTTAAGTACCTTTATAACTTTAACAGTGATTACAAAAAGGTACTCTCACAACTGCATTTTCATATTAAAATCCTCCAGTTCACCAAAGCTAAAATAAATTTTAACTAAAACGTAAAGGTAATTTTAACAACGCTGAGAGAAAACTTTATGTAAACACCGGCAATGTTTAAACCAACTGCAGGTTCAACTTTCTAGTTCGAGATTTTAAATTAAATTTGAAGCACGTTTCATGCGGACTAGATACGGTGAAGCCTATACGAGATAAATGGCATAGTTTTCACTCAGAAAATCTGTTATGTTCCATCTAACTTTGGAATAATAATAAAATATATTCAGTAGGTCCTCCACTAACTTATATTTAAATAAAAACAATCGCGCGCACAATCTCACCGACATTCTAAGAACTAACAACATGAAATAACATTATATTATCTAACATTTCAGTAAGCATATATATTATCATTTCACAACAAAACAAAAACTGTATTTTTTACTTTAATTTTTTAGGCACTGCAAAACAACCAAATGACATAATATGTGACTTAAAAAATGACACTTCGTCTGAATTAGCACAAGTGTGCACAAAAGTCAAACGTTAAACACACAAAAAACAAAAAAATAAAAAATGACATGATTAGTTATCATGAATTAATGTCCAATAGTCCATGCGCTCGACGTGTTAATATTATAAACAACACGTACACACACACACACACACACACACACACACACACACACACACACACACACACACACACACACACACACACACACACACACACACACACACACACACACACACACACACACACACATACACACAAATAATTTCTGTTATGAATATAGAATACAAAAAAACATTTGTTACGTCATGTATATTATGTTCGATTTTGAAAATTTGTTTTCATAGTATTAGAGGCATATTACACTGTCAAAGATATTATTGCTAAATATTTGATAAAACTTTGACCATATATTATGTTCAAATATTTGCCGAAGTTATGTCAAAAAAAGCAATATTATATTCGTCAAATTTTTTTGATCAGCTGGTTTATTAACTAGATATATTTCAGGGTTACGTATACTCACGTGCAGCAGCTGTAATGGGTCGAGCAATGTTGACTTGTTATGTTATGCACTCTTCTTTTTCATATTAATGTTTTTACTCCTTCAAGATTCCATGACAGTTTCGAATTATAAGCAATGTAATTAACGGAAGGAATAATGTGACGCAAACAGAAAATGACAACGTATTTTGAAAATCTGTACGGAAGATTACAACATGTCAAAGATTCATCGAAGTTTGATCAAAGTTTCATAAAAGGGTTAGTTCATCAAAAAACCGTCAAATGAGGTTTGCTGAAAGACATTTGACGTTTTTATGGTAGCGTAATATGCCCCTTAGCGTTACAAATGATTAATAGCGGATATCTACAGAAAAATGAGCTATTATAGTGGCTCATCTTTATACTAGATTACTTTTTGAGTAGTTGTTAAAAATTTTGTAATAGAGACTACATATTTTCCATTCTTAAGTATTCATAACTTTTTTGTCTTGAATGTTTTTCAAAATATGTTTTCAGATCAACGTTAAAACCAAGCATTGTTGGCATTTTGAATTTTTAAAATTTGTTAAATTATAATTTTACGTTTATTTTCGTATTTTTAATGTAACTTGAAAGTTTAAAATATTAGAATATTTTAAAGATTTCAATGTTGGATATAATGGTAAAAGTATAATTTCAAAAAGTGATAACATAAAAAATATATATTTCAGGAAATTCGCTTCTATCACGTCAGGGAGACAACATTGCTAGTGCCATTTCCAGTGCAATTAATCTGCTATAAGTAGGTCTTCACTATAATAAGCATACGCTGTTCGGAACAAGCCAACATCAAGAGATGTGTTTCATAAAGTTACTTTAGATAATGGTGTAATACTGTACTCAATAGGGCTCATTGCATATCGGCAGCAACTTTACAACTAACTAACCCGAGAGACCTGTTAGGGCATGTTTGGAAACTTTAGGTTTGCCTCAGTATTCATTAGGGATAAAATCACTAAATCATGCATGCGAATTGGAAATTATCTTGAACTAATACACTCACTTTCGAGGCAGATGTAAGCAAATTTCTAACAATAATTTGTTTATCTTATTTTTTTTTTAATTTTACTTCAATAACATAATCTGTCTTTAAGTTCTATATCCACAGGCATTATAATTTGAAAAATTCCTTTGCAAAATTATTCCGTTAATTTTTGTATTTTCAATGATATTAAAACGCTAATTCGTCCAGATGTTAACGCTAATAATCAAATCTGTTTTTTTTAATGTGTAAGAATAAAAATATTTTTTTAAGATTTAGAATTGCCGTCATTTTGAAATGGTTGAACGGATTTGGCTGGTAAACTAACATAGCCGAGCTATTACCAAAATCAAATTGTATGCCAAGTTTGAAAAAAATCGGACTAAAATTGCGAACGTGAGCGTGCTAAAACACACACACACACACACACACACACACACACACACACACACACACACACACATAAATTTTAAATACCTTAAATACCTAGATGTCAGAGTTACTATTGCACTGCGACCCTGTTGATCTATTGTGCCCCTTTTCTATATTCCTCGGATGCGCCTCCTCCAGTCCTAGTCTCTTCATAAAGTCTAATATTTGAAGAGGATGTGAGATACGTAATTTTCCCACATTCAGTTGGTGACTTCCTCTAGTTATACTTCCACTTGTTATGCTAATTTGTCTTTCTTAATCTTGAACCTTATCAAGGAGGTTGTTCCCCATCTGGCCAGCTGTTTGTTGTGCGGTGAGTTCCCGCTCATTATACTTATATCTTACTCATGGGACCATGTGTAGTTAGGGAAACTATGTCCGTCACCCACACAGAGCCCCGCATGCATGGGTAAGACTACGGTACACTGGGAGGTTGCCAGGTATCCCAGTGCTCCGTTTGATACACAATTAGATCTTGTCATACATTCTATGACAAGCACGGGTCGCTTTACACTTTTTTTGCGTGTGTTTAGCCGCCTCGGTGGCCTAGTGGATAGCGTACTAGGCTTTCACCCCGAGGACCCGGGTTCGATTCCCGGCGAGGGCTTGGCATTTTTCATACGCTATAAATCATCTCACCGTCTGCATTAGCCCACGTGTGCACAATAGTCGGACGTTAAATACCATAAAAAAAAAAAAATGGTGTTTAACGTCCGACTATTGTGCACACTTGGGCTAATGCAGACGATCGCTTTTCACTTAACCAGGTTATGTAGATAATGAATATATATATATATATATATATATATATATATATATATATATATATATATATATATATATATATGTATGTATGTATATGTGTGTGTGTGTGTGTGTGTGTGTGTGAAAGAGAGGGGGACACACACACACACACACACACACACACACACACACATACACAACATACATTTACAATCTGTAACGCCTCTTAAAAATCTTTCCATATTTCAGGATCAGCGCTCATTTTAAGATCCCAGTTCTGTGTTCTACTATGATTGCAGCTCATTTTAAGATCCCAGTTCTGTGTTCTACTAGAATTGCAGCTCATTTTAAGATCCCAGTTCTGTGTTCTACTTGGATTGCAGCTCATTTTAAAATCCCAGTTCTGTGTTCTACTATGATTGCAGCTTATTTTAATATCCCAGTTCTGTGTTCTACTAGGATTGCAGCTCATTTTAAGATCCCAGTTCTGTGTTCTACTAGGATTTCAGCTCATTTTTCAACGACATTCGTTAACAAAATATCTTACTACGATGACATCTTAACAAGTTAATTTTTTAGTGAAGTCTTCTCACAACATCGCTGTGCTGACTTGACAGAATTTTCAAAAACTAACAACATTGCATATCAATACGTACGTGAACATGTCGATACGTGAAATCAAACTTAGGACAAACTGATTACTATAGAACGAGCACGGTCTAGTTCGTTACCCAGCTAAATGCGTTTCAAAATTGTTTTTATTTAAAATCTTTCATAAAGTATACAAACTTTTTAACACAAAAATTGTTTAACAACCATCACATTTATTTTCGTATTTTTGATTAAATTTTTATATTAAAAACATGTCTTTTTTAAATATTTTGAATGGGACAATTCAAAATTGGATTCTAAAATCCGCCAGTGGTGTTATTTTTATCGACTGTATTTGTAATCACTTTCTAACCCATTGTGGTCAATATAAATGCCAGAATTTATTAATTATTAATGCAATATTAAATTTAGTTTTTCCGCCACGCTTTAATCCTAATATACTGCATAGATGTGACAATGGTGACATTGACTTTAACGTTAGGTTAGGTTCTGTGATCTAGAGTGATTTACGGCGCAATTAAGGAGACCGTGGCATCCTAATTTCCCAGCTGGGACAATTAACGGCGTGGTATTGCACTTAGCAAGGCGTCCCGTCTCGTAAAACAGGATTATCTCAGGAATGTCACGTGATACGAGGGTTGTACAAAAAAAACAGGGTTTCTGACAGTGATGAAAGAAATCCTTATAATATAAAGTCATTGTTTACCACGACCTGGAACGTATAATGTTTGCAATGTTTGCAACGGAAAACATCTTGGTTTTATTTATTTTGTATAAATACTGGCTGTGCTTTTAAACATTATTACTTAATAATGGAATATTCAGAATGTATTATTATTATTTTTTAACTATTATTAGCTAGCATTTTTTTTTTTTGAACAATAGACGGCGTTTTGAGTGTATAAAACAAATGTCGTTCACAAGTATTAAACCAAAAATATGAAAACTTAGCAATAATTGCGACACGCAGCTGACTCGCTGAAATGATAGAAGATAATTTCCAAAAATATTTGTTTCAAATTAATTTTTTTAATAGATTTTTTCCATCACCAGCAGAATTAAAATGTGCATACACTTGCACACTTGCATTCAAATTACTGTACATTGAAAATAAGAAAATGAACAGTCAAAAAAGTTTTAAATTTCAATTGATTTTGCAAATCTTCTGTTCGGTTGAGTCGTTGTCAATTTTTGTGTTCTTTCTTCTTTTTAATGTTCTTGCTGATCACATGTAACTTTTAGTTTCACGTTTTAAATTGGTCAGTGCACAATTTGGTGATTCACAATTTGCAGATATCTTCAGAAAGTTTTTGAGTTCACGCATTGGGTCCGTAATTATGTTTGAAAAAAATCGCGTCATGCAGTTACCCGACGAAATGGAAAATATTTCCGAAAAGTTATCACATTACAACAATAGATTTCTTTAACTAAAACGTATTTGACAAAATTTAATTTCATCAAAATGATCAGCGTTAAAATCTGCGTACATTGGTATTTTACAGTGGAATTTCAAGATTTAACAGTAAATTGTGCAGATTTTAACTCTAACTGAGAAGCTGAAATTAGATTTTAAAAAGAGTTTATGATAGAAAAAAGTTATGATTTCTTTTAAGATTTGAATTTTTCAAACTATAGAATGGATTTTTTTAGATGATGAACTTGTTTAAGCTGTCACGAATAGCTTATTGAGTTTTTATTTCTAACGCAAGCGCACGTGCACATACAATAAATTACATGTGTAAATAATTTAATTACACACGTAAATTGTGTAAATACAATTTTATATGTATAAAAATACATATATCTATATCTACACACACACACACACACACACACACACACACACACACACACACACACACACACACACACACACACACACACACACACACACACACACACACACACACACACACACACACACACACATATATATATATATATATATATATATATATATATATATATATAAAACACTGACAGGCACAATCGCTAAGGTGAAATTTATGGGGGAAATTTCCAAACCCTTCCTGATCACAACTGGAGTTCGCCAAGGAGATGGACTCTCGCCTCTCCTTTTCAATCTGGTGTTGGACAAAGTTATCAGGGAATGGGAGAAAGAATTAAAAATTGAAGGGCACTGGAAACCAGTTCGACTTGGAAGACCTAAGGACAACACAGAAATCGCGTGCCTAACTTTTTCAGATGACCTAGCCATACTCACAGATAATGAAACAACAGCGATTTAACAGATAGACGTCCTAAAGGAATGTGCAGAGAGGGTCGGTCTACAGAACTCGTTTAAAAAAACCGAATTCTTCTGTTCAAAATTAAATATTCAAGAACTAAACACAAATTACGGTAAGATAAACAGAGTCAAGTACTTCAAATATCTGGGAGAAATTCTTGAACCCACAGGTGGCGAGAAGGCTGCACAAAGGGTTCGGCTACTGAGAATTAAGAGGGCTCTTGGTATAACGCGTGATATCTACAATAAGAGATGTATGTCGACGCACACAAAAATCAGACACTACAACACAGCCATAAAACCGGAGGTATTATATGCAAGCGAGACGCTAGCACTCCACACAAAAGCTACCATGGAGGATATTTTGAAGGAAGAACTCAAAATCTTGAGGAAGATCCTTGGCCCGAGATTAACAGAAGATGGATACAGGTTGCACTCACGGAAGACCACAGAGAAGATATCGAACCTGGCAGCAGATATCAGAAGAAGGAGGCTTCGGTTCTATGGACACATCAGTAGACTCCCAACAACGAGACTTGCCAACAGAATCCTTAAGTATATACAGGGTGTCAAATCAACGACGTTGTGGATCGCACAAGTCAGAATAGACCTACATGACGCAGAAATAGACTCAACAGACGTTGAAGACAGGAACGCATACAGGAGAAAGATGCTCGGTTGGAAGGTCCCAGAGAATCAAATTCCAAAGAGAGCAGGGGTAAAACGGACGGAAGAGCGGAAGAGGATCCATGGGGACAGTATGAGGGAAATGTGGAGGATTAGAAGGAGCAAGACATGAGTCGGAGTGCTTTGCGTGATCCAACAGGGTCTATACATGAGATAATATATATATATATATATATATATATATATATATATATATATATATATATATATATATATAGATAGATAGATAGATAGATAGATTAGATAGATATATATATAGATAGAATAAATATAT